>OMKY01145985.1:0-10913 GCA_900302395.1 Bregmaceros cantori
CTCATCTAGTACAATGTATACATACTGTACTATAGTAACTCTACACTAACCATGTCATCTAGTACAATGTATACATACTGTACTGTAGTAACTCTACACAAACCCTGTCATCTAGTACAATATATACATACTGTACTTTAGTAACTCTACACTAACCCTGTCATCTAGTACAATATATACATACTGTACTGTATTAACTCTACACTAACCCTGTCATCTAGTACAATATATACATACTGTACTGCAGTAACTACACTAACCCTGTCATCTAGTACAATATATACATACTGTACTGTATTAACTCTACACTAACCCTGTCATCTAGTACAATATATACATACTGTACTGCAGTAACTACACTAACCCTGTCATCTAGTACAATATATACATACTGTACTGTACTAACTCTACACTAACCCTGTCATCTAGTACAATGTATACATACTGCACTGTAGTAACTCTACACACTAACCCTGTCATCTAGTACAACGTATACATACTATACTGTAGCAACTCTACGTGAACCCTGTCATCTAGTACAATATATACATACTGTACTGTAGTAACTCTACACACTAACCCTGTCATCTAGTACAGTGTATAGATACTGTACTGTAGTAACTCTACACTAACCCTGTCATCTAGTACCATGTATACATACTGTACTGTAGTAAATCTACACTAACCTAACCCTGTCATCTAGTACAATATATACATACTGTACTGTAGTAACTACACTAACCCTGTCATCTAGTACAATGTATACATACTGTACTCTAGTAACTCTACACTAACCATGTCATCTAGTACAATGTATACATACTGCACTGTAGTAACTCTACACTAACCCTGTCATCTAGTACAATGTATACATACTGTACTGTAGTAACTCTACACTAACCCTGTCATCTAGCACTAAAAGTACTATAGTCTTGTACCCCTACGACACAGGTTTGCACTCTCTGATTGTTTCTAGTTGCTAATTGCTTTGTTCGCTCCCCAGGAGGCGCTGTCCGTGGTGAGTGAAGACCAGTCGCTATTTGAGCCCCCGTACGCCGCGGCCGCCCCGCACCCCAAGACCGACATGACGGCGTCCGGCACGCAGGACTACGGCCAGACCCACAAAATCAACCCCCTACCCCCCCAGCAGGAGTGGCTCAACCAGCCCGCACGAGTCAACGTCAAGAGAGAGTACGAGCACATCAACGGGTCTAGGTGATTACGGGGCCGCGGTCCGTAATCCATGGTTCTGGGGTTGATTGGGTCTTATTCCATTCCAACATAACAACCGGATCAGACTCTTCAGACGGGACTCAGACAAACCTTCGCTGTCACTGCCAGGATTGTCGTTGTCTGAACTGTTGGTCCATTTTCTTGAAAACAAAATTATTTTTGAAACGGTCTGTTCTGAGCGGTTCAGACAGGGCTATGTTTAACGTTTTCTTTCTCTGAACCGTTCCGGCACCAAAATATCGGTCCTGAACCGGTTCGGAACGCAAAAATTTTGTTTGTTCTTAAAGTTCCCTATTTTGTGCTGTGTTAAGTTTAGGTAGAGTTTATACAGAATATATTTGGTGGAATTTCAATATTGTTATTATTTTTATTATTATCATTAACCAACGTAACCTGTGCTCTGCGGGCTCCGCCCCCATGCAGGTAATAATAATGATAATGATGATAATGATGATAATGATGATGATGATGATGATGATACATTTTATTTGTAAAACTCTTTTCATTGTTAATCTGAAGTTGTGACAGAAGGATAACAACAGGTTTTAAAAACACACGAAGACAGATAAGAAACAGGTTAAGCTAAAAAGATTGGGTTTTTAGGCCGATCTTAAAAGAGTTGACAGTCTTTGGCGCCCTCAGGTGGTCTGGGAGGGAGTTCCCGGTTTCTCGGTTGTTGTAGGGTGACCGTATTGCCCTAGACAACTAATAGGGCTTGTGCTTGGTGATGACAACTTGATCGGGGTGGCAGACATTTTGGGGGAGCATCGCAGTGAGACGACCTGGCACCAAATGGAACCAACAGGTCAGACGAGCAATATTTGCAAACATCAGTTTAAAAGTCTCTTATGATTGATTTATCCAGGGTAATATGCTATAAATCGCCCATAGATGGCAGCCTAACTACGCCGTTGTATTTACCCCTATACATTGGACGTGAAGTGGTAAGATGTACCACTTAACTGTATGTATATGTATACTTCACTGTACATGAAGTATACCCCCAAAATGTCTGCCAACCCCAAGCTGTGACTTATTGTTATAGTAACAAAAATACCTTATTATTATTATTAATAATATTACCGCGGAGCAGGCTCTACATTTCACTGCAGGGTTGATTGTCCTAATGTGGGACACTGCCTAATGTGGGACACCTCTGGCTCCTCCCTAAACTAATGAATGTCAGTGAAACTATGGTAAATGCAAACTATGGTAATGTGTAAGTTCAACCTTTCAACACTACAATTCACTGTTCCACCTTAGACAACTGACTGTCCCACATTAGGGAAGCTGAAAATGACCCACATTAGGACAATCCACCCTAAATGGCCCACATTAGGACAATCCACCCTAAATGGCCCACATTAGGACAATCCACCCTAAATGGCCCACATTAGGACAATCTACCCTAAATGGCCCACATTAGGACACTCCAGCCTATATATTCTCCTTGTCTACAATGAAGTGACTGTAAGGTTTGTGTTACAGCAGAGAATCCCCCGTGGACTGCAGCGTAGGGAAATGTAACAAGTTGGGGGTTGGTGACATCTCTCAGATGAACTATGGAAGTTACATGGACGAGAAGAACGCCCCGCCCCCAAACATGACAACCAATGAGAGAAGGGTCATCGTCCCCGCAGGTAGGAGGAGCCTTCCACATGCAATCACACACCTGCCCACACACATACACACACTTTTGGTGATCTTGTGGTTGGGGGGAGGGGGACAATGGGTACAAGCTGAGAGTTGTCTGGTCAAATCGGTTAAAATGTTGTGAGGTTCTAGTGGTTTTGTGGTGAAGGATGTACATTACAGACACACGCATGCATGGATTGGCCCATGGAAAAATTCCTGAATGCGTCAACATTGCACCTCGGGGTGTGTTAGTCTAATATAAGCTAATTCATGTAGGCTAATTGGACTTGTGACTACGACAGGGAAATCACGACAATTTTAGGCTCCGTGTTTGTTACTCTAAAATCATGCACAAAAACTGACATAGGAATGTTCATGCATAGAAGCGGACATTTAGGTGACTTTATCTGGTCTCACTCATTATGTCAAGTTGTTGTTGATGTGGTTGTCTGGGGTCCCTTTGCTGTGGTCTAAGGAAGGTTTCGTGTGTCTGGGCCCCCCTCCAAAACTCAGAGGTATTGGTTTAGACAGTCATCGGCCCATGCATACACCCTGGGGTATCAACAGCCTCAGTTTGAGACACTGGACCTTTGCATTCAGTGAGGCTGGTCTCTTGCTTGTCACATTTGGTGGATGCCTCGCAGGAAATCTTAAACACAACACACACCAGGCTACGGTCGTAGGGTTTGGGGTGTCTGACCATGCTATGTCCCTACCTCCGAGACATACGTCGTCGGCCCGTCCATACTCCCCGGGGTATCAACAGTCTCCGCGGATGCGGGGATAGAGACTGAGCCTTTGCATTCAGTGAGGACGGTTTCTTGATAGCTCTCTGGATCTAGTTGTGAAGCTTGTCGCTTTTGCTGGATGGCCCGGGGGGAATCTTAAATACATCATAGGACTTGGAAATTGGAACACGGCGTGTTCCGTACTTCCAAAGTGCACTCCACTTCGGTGCACTATGTACACTGCACAGTACATGAATAGTGTGTTCAATGGAATGCTATATGGCAAACTTACCGGAAATAGCGGTAACACCAAAATCTTACTTACTTTTGAGAGTTGAATGAACCGGACAACGACCTCTGACGTTCATTATGAAGAAAATAACAGATTACTTAAAATGTAAATTTGTCTTTGAGCCGCAGTCAACAATTTCTGCATGTGGTGCCCCCGCTACTCAGTCAAAGAGTGTGCTAAATATTTCATTTTTCCACACTTCACGTTTTGAGAGGAGCTACTTGCAGCACACTTAATCTTACTACTGAAAAATCCTGAATTCAAGACATTAAAAATCATTGGAATGCACATATCCTCACTTAATTATGGCTGCACCGTGGGAGCAGGTTATGTTTTTGGTCGCGTTGGTTTGTCCCCAGGATAACTGGAAAAGTTGTGCATGGATCTGTATGAAATTTGGTAGAATTGTTGGAAATGACAAATGGAACAATTGATTACATGTTGGTGCATTTCTGTAGCCTATAGGTAACATAATCATGCTTAATCACCAACTTACCGATAGATCGCTGGACGCTTACCGGCGTCACATGACCAGACTTCCGGATCGTAGGTGCCGCTGGGAAATGTAGTTGGCATGTATGCCAGTGGCGTCAATAGCAATCACACTACTCTCAATCTCTACTCTTAAGATAAGATGGTGAGAATATGTTAGTGATTACAACATGTTTCCTTTAGTCTTCAGGTAAAACCTCTGGACGTAGCGAACACTGACAACCAGCGCTTAGTTCAATAATTCTTTGTGTATATGACGCAGGTGGTGACATCTGTTCACCCCCATAACTCAGAGAGGGGGAGAAGAGAGAGAGTGAGAGCGAGAGGCATCAGAAATAGTTTTAAATGAATAAAGTGGCAAATGTTCCAGTGTATGGTCAATAGACGGTCATTCAGGCATCAGCCCAGTCAGCCATGACACCCAGAGTCAGCACAGCCTTCACCATCCCAGAAAAATACCTCACTGGGATGAATATGTCCCTTACTACATAAGACAATATGATTTCTTCCATTAGTTAAAGTACTAACATCATTTCTGGCAGGCCATGATAGCTTGCTGCCCTCCCCTTCATGCGTTCCTAATTGATCCAGGTGCATCCCCTCAGCTGATTAACTCTCTCCCCTACCGATTGGCCGGACAGCTTTGGCACGCCCTATAAATTCTACCCGCTCCTAAACTGTATACTGTTTGTTTTACTACCCACCACCTTCCCCTACTCCACCTCACCAAGATGATGTGACGTGTTCTCTTGTCACGTTGCTTGGCTCTGTTCATCTATCTCACCCTGCGTGCTGCCTTCTCAACCTGTGTGCTAGATAATTCTAATTTCAATAAAACAACTTGCTTCTTAATCTTCCATTGTGTTTCTTGACTTAAGGTATTCATCATCATCATCTATTCCATTCTGGCTGACCAATGGGGTATCACTGACTATGGACTTTTCAATCAGCTCTCTCCATCTCTCTCTGTCCTCAGCCGCGCACATGGTGTCACTCAGCCTGCAACTTGTCCACTCTTGGATGTTACCTTCCCATTGCTAATTCTGTCTCCCTCTCTTCCTTCCACCTGGCACTGTACATCAACAAACTATGTATAAAATATACACATTGTTACCAAGTCATTACATGGTAACAGCAACATAGCTTACTAAGTACTTGGTAAGTATTGTGTAGTTACAATTGTGTAAATACATTACAGTACATACAGTAACTACTTTTTAAAAACAAAGTTAACCAAAGTCATTGTTGTTACCATTTAATGACTTGGTAACAATATGTATTTACTAAGTAATTACTATATGTTTACATGATAATTACTATGTACTTACATGGTAATTAGAGTCACTGTAAAAGGAAGTGTTACGTATTACTTATAAAAACATTTTATAAAACATATTGCAAAATCTATTTGCGATTTATGAGCCTGTCTTCGGCCAAATGGCGACACCTTCACACCAAAAATTAATATTTTGAGCCTAGATACTTCTAGAGAGACTTCTAGATACATGGTTGATGGCGCTCCAAGTTAGCCTGGCGAGCCAGAACCAACGAAGCGGCCATGCATCACACGTGATTAGAAAGATAATTGGGTCTGGTAAAATCAGGATTTTAAAAAAGGGTTATGTTGGAAATGGCCAACTGAATAAGTGATTCAATTTTGGTGCATTTCTGTAGCCTATAGCATATAGCATAATCACATTTAACCCTCAGATGCCCAGGCCTGGAACAGGCTCTCTCTTAGGCGATTTGCCATGTGTCTGATAACCCTGGATAAAGCCTATGAAACAAAATCATAGCTATACACATTTTGGCTCCTTTTTTTCAAACTAGCATAGCTATCACCCAAAAACCTTGCAGAAAAAAATCTTGGCCTTTGTAGTGAAGTTTTAGAATTAAACATGAGACATAAAAAAAAAACATGAAAAATGTTTTTTTTACTTGATTAAACATTCTTCTAAAATTATATTTAAAAAAAAAATCTGTATGTATATGGCTGTGTGTGCTATGAAATCTAAAGGTTTGGTCCTATTGGGTTTGAATACAGTAATCGGACATGGTAGGTCGTATTAGGTTTGAACACACAGTAATTGGACGTTGTTGGTCGTTTTGGGTTTGAACACATAGTAACTGGACGTGAAGGTTGTATTGGTTTGTCGGGGCTGTTGACACAATGCACGGTTAATGCACGGGCTGACGCATGTCTGAATCAATACCCAAAAGTGACGATAAGGGGCCCTTCAGCCACTGGCCTCAGTCTGGTAGCAATGTTCTTGGTTGTATTGGGTTTGATCACGCAGTAATTGGACGTGGTAGGTCGTATTGGGTTTGAACACACCGTAATTGGAAGTACCCAAAAGTGTCAGAGAGGGGCCAGCAGCATGGATAAACACAACAACACTTGTCTCAAGTATCCACAACAATGACACCATAACAACAATCACAAGTGACCATCAACAATACCACAAGTAGAACTCACCGTAAGATGAGCCCACAACGTCTTGATTAAAGGCTGTAAGCCTATGGGGAACGAGATCGTGACGTCAGGCTGCCATTTCAGGTAGAGCTCGCCGCTGCTCTTCCGCTTTGTGCCATGCGGGAGCGTGCACGTACACACATACACACATCAACACACACAGCGAAGCAGTCCGCGTTGATAAGCACACATGTGCCGCTGCTGGGTGCGTGGTGTACACGCGCGTATACGCGTGCACGACCGTGCGCAGCACACGTGTGCTTATCAACGCGGGCTGCTTCGCTGTGTGTGTTGATGTGTGTGTGAGTGTATATGTGTGTGCGGCGGGATTTGCGAGGTCTCTGTAACGAGGATGAATATTTCTTTGCGCACACTTGTGGTTAGCAGTTAGCATATTAGCTTTGGGTTGTTCGCTGCGCATGCGTGACTGACATCACACACCGAGGAGTGTCCGCTATGTTCCTTCTATGTTCCTATTTCTTTCATATTCTCGATACGGATCATTTCTACCACCCATCTACTTTTTGTTCGATCATGTTTAAATTCAGGTATGTATCAACACATTTGATGCAAGTGTCAATCTTCGGTCGTGATCACGAATGCTCAGATGCGCGTACGTGATTGCGTGCATACTTGTGCAGGTGCGCGAGTGGGGGAGGCCGCTCCAACTAGCTCCTCCCAAGGACGCATCGCATTGGTTGCAATGCGTTTTGGAAGCGGACTCGAACGTGATCGCTCGTCCCCAATTTCCTATGTGAGTTTTTGTTCAAAATCCGGAGCCTGAAATTGATGTGATTGCATCATCAGTGGGTTTCAGTAGACAGAAATGCTGCAGTAGACCTTTATTAGATAATATTATTATTATTATTTTCCACAGTGAAGATGATGTAAGTCTTGTGTAACTCCAAGGTTGTTCTGTTCCCACCATAAGACTCTCTAACCTGGGTCGTCACCCCGGTCTAACCCCAGCACTGAGCTGACTGCGCAGCAATAGAGGAGAGAGAGAAGAGAAAGAAAGAGAGAGAGAGAGAGAGTCAGGGAAATGGAGAGAGAGAGGGAGGGAGAGTGGGGGGATGGAGGAGGACAGGAAGAAGAGCTTGATTTAAAAATAGACGGTGGATCAAAAGGTATGGCGCCACAACTCAACGTGATACAACCCAGAGAGGGAGAGAGGGCGAGAGAGACACGGAGATAGAGCGAGATCATGAGTGAGAGGGAGGGAGAGAGAGACAAAGATAGAGGAAGACAGAGATATGGGGAGATCATGAATGAGAGAGATGGAAGGAGAGAAAGATTGAGAGAGAGAGAGAGATGGAGAGAGAGAGAGAAACTCATATTGAATATCCCGTAATTCACTTTTTCTCTGGAGAGATTTCCATTTTATTTTGAGGTAAGGCAAGACTTTTTTCTTTTGTAAGTTATTTTTTGGGCGCAAGCGCCATTTTTTCTTTTTCTATTGAGAGAGATAGTGACAGGATGAAATCGGAAACTGGGATGAAGAGTCGGGGGGGAGACATTGCAGAAAAGCCGGACAGGGGAATTTAATCTGCGGCACTGCTCGACCTATAGTCTACTTGCTCGGCCACCGCGCGCCCCGCAATAATTTTAAAACTTTTAAAGTTGAGTCGAGCAACTTATGCGAACACTGTCTGATAGAAGACGCCCATGCAGAGTGACATTGTCTCAGTCTAGCTAAAATTTGAACAAAATTCTCTGCAACTCGTAGTCTGGCTGACCGTTGAGGCGCCACTGAAGACTTTGCAACCAGCTCTCTCCATCTGTCTCTGTCCTCGGCCACTCGCAGGGTGTCACTCGAGCTGCAAATTGTCCACTCTTGGATGTTATCTTCCCATCACATTCTCTGCCTCCCACCTGGCACTGTGCCTTGCTTTTGAGAGTCCTTGGGATCTTGTGACATGTCCGTACCATTTCATTTTATTTTATAACTAGAGGCACTCAGAGAGTATAAATTGTAAACCTGTGCCAAGGCCATGGTGTCACTGATGCCAAAACATCTAGACGCTCTCCTATACCTTATCATACGCACACGCCGAGACGCGCACACCGCAACAACATGTCATGTCGTCGGAACGATTGCGAGTCGCAGCGGATGGATTGTCCCCCACGCTGGGACACCCGACAGTCGGCCGGACAGAGAACAAAGTGCATCAGTGCAGCCGTCTTGACGCCGGGCGCACACTTGTGGTTAGCAGTTAGCATATTAGCTTTGGGTTGTTCGCTGCGCATGCGTGACTGACATCACACACCGAGGAGTGTCCGCTGAGTATTTTTGTTATGATACTTATAGGCTACAGAAACGCACCAGAATCACTTCTTTCTTTCGTCATTTCCGACAGCTCAACTTTTTCAGCTATCGAGGGGACAAACCAACGCGGGTGAAAACATAAACTGCGCTCCGCGGGCTGCGCCCCCCCGGCGCAGAAATTCAGACTGCGGTTTGAGGCACTGAAAGCACCGGCTGATACCAGGAGAACATGAATATTTCTCTCACGTTTCTGTTGGTCTCACCCTGAGCAGACTCCACAGGCACTGGTTTACACTCAGATAAATAATCACACCAGATTTCCCCATAATCAAACCAAATCAAATATGGCTTTATTGGCATGGTAATGAGCATCATACATTGCCAAAGCATGCATATAAGAAACATATAATATACAGCAAAAAGTCAATACATGGGAAAAACAAAAAACAATATAAAGCCTAACGTACACACTGTATGTTTGTAGTATACATATTTACAGCATTTCTATCATCCATACTCTTAGACTTAGACTTTCTTTATTGTCATCGCACCAAAAACACATGAGGTCTTTCAGCAACGAAATGTTGTTGCTTCGGTTGCCGTTTTACAGCCTGAAATATTACAATACTGTAGTTCTACAGACCTAAAAGTGCAGTATAGTGCAGTATAGAGAATGGATAATATATTTTGTAATAGTAATATGTCTTCAGATCAACAAATGTGAAGGTTCATCTCTCTCCTGTCCGCTGATTGTCCCTCAGTCGTTCACAGTCTGACACATATTGTGCTGCTATTACGGCACATTCACTTTTCTCTCCTAGGAGATATTGCAGTGCTGTCAGGGATATTCTCAAATTATTTGTATTTCTGTGAGATTTTGGGGAAGTGTAATGTCTTTATATGCGTCACAGGGCAATAGGAAGGGTAGCTCTGTCTCTATCTTTCCTTGGGAACAAAGTGCGCTTTTTCATTCCTCTTTAGGGCTTTTGACTGTCTGTCTGTGTCGACCTGTTTCTATCAGTGGTCCCTTGATCCATATCTAGTGAAGGGCTTTCTCCGTTTGGGATCTTTAATTGTACTCAGATATTCTGCTACTGTGTACTCTCTGTCTAGTTTCAAATAACATTATTATTTGCTTTGTGTTTTTGTTGTTTTTCCAGTAGTTCACATAGTTATCTCTCTGTTTGTTTATAATTTATTTAGTACATAATATTTGGGGGGCCTTTAGTTGTATGGGGGTCTTGGTTGTGGCCAGCCTGAGGACCATCTGGCTAAGGGCACTCCTCTCTACATTTTTCTCTTGGCTTTGCAGGGCTTGGTTGTGAGGTGAGTTGGGCTCACTTGTTTTGAAATGGTTATAAAATGAGATGGCCCCTTTTTTTGGATGTCTATCAGGAATGGTAATTGCCCAAGGTCCTTTCTACATGCGGTATTTCGACACAATTTGTGAAATCTTGATTTGGCCCCCATATCTCAGTGCCATTAAGTGGGACTGGTTGGATGACTGTTTTGAAAATCTTTTGCCAGATTTTGATTGGTATGTTTATTTTGATTGATTTACAAATTGCATAGAATGCCCTTCTTGCCTTCTCCCGCAGCGCTGTTACCGCTGCATTAAAGCTCTCTCCCCCTCTCCCCCTCCCTCCCTCTCTCACAATCTCCCACCCCTCTCTACCACTCTCCATCCCTCTCCCCCCTCTCTATCTCGCTCCCCCCTCTCTCTCTGTCTCCCTCTTTCTATCGCTCTATCCCTATCCCCCCCCTCTCTCCCTTCCTCTCCCCTCTCTCTCTCCC
>OMKY01146069.1:1548-24469 GCA_900302395.1 Bregmaceros cantori
AAAAGTGCACTTTTCTCATATGTTTCGTGGATTCAGATAATTGTAACCATAATGTTATCATAACGGACATCTCATGAGATCCCAAGGACTCTCAAAAACAATCATTCAAGGCACAGTGCCAGGTGGAAGGAGGAGAGGAAGACAGAGAAGGCGATGGGAAGATAACATCCAAGAGTGGACAAGGTGCAGGCTGAGGGACACCATGCGAGTGGCCGAGGACAGAGAGAGACGGATGCTAAGTCTTCAGTGGTCCCCCAATGGTCGTCCAAGACTACGGGAAGAGGCTCCCGGACAGGGGAAGGCGTGGTCAGACTGGCGGGAAAACTAGTCAGACCACGCCCACAAGGAAGTGATAAAGTAGTGGCGTTACCATGGCAACTGGACGCCACTCCTGAAGGAGGTCTAATGTCCTGCTGAGTCTAGCAAAGACTCATTCAGGAAAGCATTCCTTTGGTAGACATAGATCAAATTAAAGTTGCATTTCTAAGGTTTGTTGCCATGTTTGTCGTGTGAGTTGTAATAAAGTTGTAATAAACTATGATGTCAGTAAGTAAGTTACTTTGCCCTTTTTCAAGTAACTAGTAATCTAACACACTACATTTTACAGTAATCGGATTCAAGTTATTTTACTTCAAGTTTTGGTACTAAAGTTTAAGTACCCCTAAGACTCTAGTTACTCTTTGAGTTCAACAATAAAACAATTATCCAGCTGTGAGACTTTATTTAGACTGAAGTTTTTGTACATTTTATTTTTGTATTTATGTCAAGTAAAGTAAGTTTTTAATTTCCACTTTCAAATTTTACTGGTATTATTATTATTATTATTGGTGATACTACTCGTGTTTTTAAAAAGTGTGTTAATTTGAACTCAGCAGCAGCTGAAATGAAGTGAAAAGTTATCGCAGAAACTTTAAAATGCATGAGGTATCCATTCTGGCCTGGTAAGCAAGACGAAATGAATCATCCACGTATCACACACGTCGCCGCGCACGTTCGAGAAATGCGTGGACAATTCGTTTGGTTTGTCTCACATTCTTCTAACAACAACAACAACCGGGAGACGGCGGGCCGGTTCGTGATCGGTTAAACGAAACAGCTACTCTTTTGTTTTTTAATGTTGTTGCTCTTGTGGCCGACACAGACTGCATTTAGTCTGTAGCGTGTGTTGCTGTCGTTATTGTTCCCATAAAAACGGTTATTGTCCCCATGTTTTGTTGTGTGAAAGTGTTATAATAAAGCATTCGAATGGAAAAAATGTCAAGGCAGCCAATCAGATGCGGCTCGGGGGGCGGGGCTGCAAGTCGTTTTCGTAGGACGCTATCGCAAGACATGTAGCTGCGCATGCGCACTGCGAGTGCGAATCCCCAAAACGATCCGCTTACTTTGTTAAGGGTAGGTTAAGGTTAGGGTTGGGGGTTAAGCTTGCGGTTAGGGGTTAAGGTTAGGGGTTGCGTTTAGGGGTTAGGGTTATGGTTGAGGTTATGTAGTAGGACGTCAGTGTTAGGGTTTAGGATTTTGGAACCTAACAAAAGGGTCCAGATCGTTTTGGGGATTCACGCTCGCTGCGCACATGCGCAGATGCATCTCTTGCGATAGCGTCCTACGAAAAGGAATATTCGCGACGGGGCCAGCTCGCGGGTGACTCTGAGCCAATCAGATGCGGCTCAGGGGGGCGGGCCCGCTCGTGATTGGCTGCTTTAAAAATCGAGGTGGCAACTTCAAAAAAGATCCACGAAAACGGTCGAGAGATTCCTCGCAGCCCCGACACGCTGAACACCAAGACCCTCTTCTAAGACCCGCCAAGACCCGGGCTCCGAGCAGGTAACTGGTCCCGTTTAATCCCCAACCATTTTAAATCCTCTAGGTGTTGTGAAAGTATTTTAAAGTATTTTGTTTCCAGCCCCGTCTCCCCCAACATGGCATCGGCCTATGACTACGATGCTCCCGCGGACTTCATCGACTTCAACGAGCTGGACCCCCAGCACGCAGACAACGCCGACACCTGGTTCGGTGAGGAAACAACTTTTTAATTAACATTTATTAAAACCGATTTGGGTTATGTTTCTTTTTTTTTTTTTAAGCCGCACTCTGTGTGTGATCGGTGGTGTTCGCCCGCCAACAGCGGATCACCGCCGGTCGGTCACTTCTCAAACATGTTGTCGGTTCAACCGGACACGATCTTCGACGCCCCAACAACGGAGACCACAAAACTTGTTGAAAACCCTGATCGTCGTTGGTTTGGACCGACCGGACGGGACCGGTTCGGTGCAAAATGTTTGGGTGTGGTGATCCACCACTACTGAAGATCCCTGAAGACTCGGGTCCAAACCGAGTCCGGGTTTATCGTGTTTTGTGTTTTATTTTTGTTTTGCATATGATGGTCAAACTTGCACCTCTCGCGAGATGTGCAAGTTTGAAATCCGTCCAATGAGCGGAAATGGTTGTAATCAGCACCACTGTGTCCTGCATCGATCGTTTGTTTGAATCCACAACTCGTTTTTATCAAATGTAAGTGTGACCAGAGATGGCAAAAGTACCCAAATTTCTTGACTAACAGTGAAATACATTTGCGAAAAAAACAACTAGAGTACTGATCCAAATAGCTACTAGAGTAAAGTAAAGAGCACAGGCGCAGAAACGTACTCAAAAGTGTTTTTGAAAGTATAAAGTACAAAGTAAAAAATGGAATTGTTTATAAATTGCAGTTTTTTTTCAATGCCAGTTTTACAATGTTTAAATAGTTAAAAATCTAGTCTAACTTCATTCACGAACTGTTCATAAATCCCACTGTCGAACATTGAAATTTCTGTTGGCATTACCGCCCCCTACTGGCTCATTCACACGAAGCATATCCCTACCACTTACCATCGGTGCGCAAAAAAAGTAACGAGTCTGTTTTGGAAAAAGTAAGGAGTAGAAGTACAGATATTTCTGTTAAAAATCTACAGATACTCAAGTTGTTTTTTCATGTATTTGTACTTCGTCACTTGCCATCTGAGTGTGACGCACCTTTATTATAAATATATTCTATCAAACCCTAGTTATTCTTTAAATGTTGTTGCTCACCCAGAAAATGTTAGTTTTATGTTACAGCAACAGAAAACACATTTTAGCAAACTGTCAAAAAAAATGCAATTTGGCTAAAAAGTCCAATCTCTGTCTGATTCTAACGTGTCAGTGGTTTGATCACTAATGTTCACATGCATGCGGGGCTCCGAACTGAAACAAAAACCGAAAACAAACAGAATTTTAAGAAATTTTATGACGAGCAGAAACTAAAAAAATTTCTTCAACTGTTCGGAACATAAACGGAACATTATGAAATCCACAAAACCGGTTAAAACTTTTTTCTGTTCTCTATATATTTTAACATATCCTTTGTCTGGGAGACTATTTCCGTCCACTGTCAGTCATCAAGCCCCATGCACCTGGGGCTCCATCTTGTGGACAGACGAGGAAGTGAGTGTAATGGCGTTTTAAAGCCGGTTTTCACTTCCACTGCTTAAATGTGTTGGATATGTTCAATATGTTGCAATATCAAGAACGTTTCAGGTTAATATTCACTGCAATTTTGTGCGCCGAAGTAGCCCAAGTAGTCTGTTAAGAGTGAGTGCACACGAATGGATCGTGGGTTCGATTTCCCCCTCCCCGACATCTTTGCCACATGTCTCCTTTCTCCAGCCAATCCTGAATAAAGCTCTGAATGGGGCATAAAAGAAGACATTTGTTCCGAAAATACAAATGTTCGGATTTCAGAGATTAAAAAATGAACAAACTAATCGCCAGAAAAGATGGCTGATCGATTTTATTAAAATAATCATTGATTGCAGCCCTAGCTGCAGTTAATGATTGTTTTAATAATTGATTAGTTGTCGATTTATTAAAACAGTCGACCGATCGGCTGGATCATTTTTTTGTTTTAAAAAAATGCCCCAAATTCTTACAGCGAGCAACAATTACAAGAAATCTTTTTAACCAACAAAAACCTATAAAGATTAAACTGACACAAACTCATAATTTATACCATACTATTGTTTCTTTTTCATATATTTCATTTATGGGCATTTCATTTCTCATATTTTGAGATTATGAATTAACATCAAATTTGGGTGGCTAAATGGAGGAAACATCAGCACAACTGCTGACAATAACAATGTTTCCATTCTTCGCCGATTATCGATTTTTGTTTAATTTTATGAATCAATTATCAAAATAACCGCTGCAGCTCCGGTGTGGTCTTGATTGAACACCCGTGGTTTGACTAAATGTTCTGTTTTTAATTCTGTGTTCTGACAACATTTGGACCGGCAGCTCTAACGTGCGTCCTTCTGTTAACTTCTAGTTAAGCGCAACTCTCTGAAAGACGTTCCCACGGCCGTGGTCTGCCCCAACGTGAAGCCTGCCGTGGAACAAGGTGGTTTTATTTTTTTATAATTCATATTCTCTAGACCCGGGCTACTCTATTACTTTTCTCAGAGGGCCGCATTGTCAGGAACCCAATGGGCCAGGGGCCGCAGCAGATACCGGACTGCACTCTATCAGTAATCTCCGGCCTAGTTGTACAACTTGACACAATGCAAAATTACTTTTTCCCAACTTATTTAAAGTAGCATACTTCCCATTAAAAGGGCTTCAATTCTATGCAACAATGGTGCTTATTTGTAACAAGAAACCTCTGAAACGCACTAATAGTGGTAAACGGCAGCGGCTCACTTAAACTACAACACATTTCTAGTGCATCTGTTGAGGTAAAGAACAACATCTGAGAATTGTTCCGTGGGCCAGAAAAGCCTGATTGTCCACGTGAATAGCTTTTCCCTCGGCTGCAACTATTTTAGTTCCAGATTTATTGAAACTGTTTGTCGATTTGAAATCTGAATATATTTTTAAAGAGGAAAAATAGAAAACAGAGGGACACAAGAATTCGTTTTCTTGCCGAATCGAAATCGAGTCACTTTTGGTTTACGTTGGCAAACTTACAATTAGGTTAATTACTCAGACACAAACTCATTAAAATTCTCGTGCTAATTTATTATTTCTTTATCGATAATTTCTGACTCCAAAATGTTAAATATAAAGTTTGCAGATTATTAAACTCCTTGAATGATTTTTAATTTCATAATTTTAAAAGTGCTACTTTCCCCACTGCCAGTGGTGTTTCATATTTGCTGGCGTGTGTGCCTTCCAGAGCCTCCAGCGCCGGCTCAGAGTTCTCCACCATCGAACATCGTCACCTCCTGGGCCTGGGAACGCGGCGCGCCGCAGCAGACACGTCGCGCCCCTCCCAGGAGGTCCGCTCGCCCCGCCCCGGCTCCTTCTCAGCCTCGAAGGTTGGTTGGATTTAAAAAAAAAAAACATTTTCCTGGTCCAGATATCTTGGTTTTTCAGTCAAAATGTATCTAGTGGTGCATGCCGTTTGCAGAAAATGTGTTGTAGACAGCTCGTTGAACCAATATTTTTTTTTTTTGTTCCCCAACCGGTTCGTTCCGAAGCAGAATTTTATATTCTATTATTTTATATAATTTTATAGTTTTCGGTTATGAGTTCCGCCAATAACTTGACATTCCTGAACCGGTTGGAACCAAAAATAAGTGTCCCTGTTCCAGAACATAAATGACGTTTCTGTTCCCTTAAATACAAAAAGTTCCCAGTTTTCGTTCCTTGAACCGGTTTAAAGCCCGGTTTATGAATATATTTTTTTGTCTGCTAATGCGCCCTATTAGAAACTAAATCGTTATGTACCAAATTAGCAGTTTAATGGTAGCGTCTAAAGATAATCATTTATTGATTTCTGTTTCTTTCTTACTGAAAGCCGGGCTCCCCGTTTGCAAGTCGGGTTGCACCTTGGACATATAAAAAACAGGAATCCCGCACCTGGCAGGCTTAAAAAAACAGTGCTATTAAATGAGGACATCGCACCACACCCTACAACACACACGCCCCTATCTAAGCCGGGCTGAAGCAACACACCCCGATCTTGACGCCTGATTGCCCCATTTATCTGGAGCTCCATCTGCGTTTTTAAACCGGGTTTCTCGCCAGTACAGTTGTACTGAAGTCCACCAAATATATTTTGTTTAAACTAAATCTAAATGTAGGATTGCACAATATAAGGAACTTTAAGAACGAACAGAATTTTGCGTTCCGAACCGGTTCAGGACCAATAGTTTGGTGGCGGAACGGTTCCGAGAACGAAAACGTTAAACATAGGCCTGCCTGAACCGTTCAGAACACAACGTTTTTTAAAAATTTTGTTTTCAGGCCCTGGTCACCGCTACTTTAAGATGTAGAAACCCTACTGAGGACATTTCCTAGTTATGTCTTGTCTGATGGTTCTATGACCTGCACAGGGTGCCCAAGCGGACAAACAGTGCTGCTGGTTTGGACAAGCCAGAGTCCGGTCCGAAGAGGGCGAGCGGCGCCACTGGTTCGGACAAGCCACAGTCCGGTCCTAAGAGGGCGAGGTAACTTTCTTTTGAAAGATTGAAGTTTGAATATTAGTGCAAAGGAATAAAAAAAATTGACAAGTTACTGAATTTAGATATTAGGGCTGCAACTAACGATTTATTTCAAGTCGATTAGTTGCCGATTAAGATCGGTTGGATAATTTTTTTTCTTTAAACTCCCCCGAATTCAGTGAGCAACAATTACGAGATTAATCTTGTCGACTTGAAATCTACTCAACATTTTTTTCTTGATTAAAAAAAGAACTATATATTAAGTTACTTCTGAACTCATTGCATGTAATTTATACCATAAAATTGTCATGGTTTTCTTCATATTTATATTATCATTTATGTCCATTTAATGTTTCATTTTGAAAATTATAAATCAATACCACATTTATGTGGATAAATTGAGTAAACATCAGCACAAAACTGCTGACTATAACAATGTTTAAATTCTTTGACGATTATTAGATTAGTTGTCGCTTTAATTTTATAATTGTTTAGTCACCGATTAATCGTTGCACCCCTATTAGATATGTAAATAAAACCTGATTTGCGAATATGCAGGTATCATAATGGTGTTCTTCCGAAAATCTGTCGGCCGCACGGTAGTGCAGTGGTTAGCATTGCTGCCTCACAGCTAGAACGTCCTGGGTTTGAATCCCAACCCAGACAGGTTGTTTCTGCGTAGAGTTTACACGGTTCTCCCAGTGTCGGCGTGGTTTCTCTCTCACCCCCCCTACCACCACAAACCTAGTTAACCTGCTCCGTTCGGTGCCGGTGGCCAACCGCGTTCCTAATGGGTGTCGCTAAAGACCAAGTTAATGTAACTAGTAACGAATTGCTGACATTCAGTAAAAAGTAGTTTTTTTTTTCACCTCAAATTTACTTGAAAAAGTAGAAAGTAACTTGTGAAAAATGTACTCCAGAAGTAAAAAAGCACACACAAAAAATTAATGGAGTAAATTGAATGCGTTACTGCCCATCTCTGACCACGCTACATCGACTATTGCTATCTTATTTAATTATTTCAGCCTTGATAGCTTATGTGTTTGACTCTTATGTAGTGCTGCAACTAGCGATTATTTTTTATAATCGATTAATCGGCAATCTTTTCTGACGATTAATCGCTTAATCTGTTCATATTTTTTCTTTGAAATCGGAACACATATGTCATTTGTGTGCTTCGCAGTGTACTCATTCTTAACACTGAGCTACTGCGGCGCACAAAATTGTAGTGATTATTAACCTGAAACATTGTTGATATTGCAAACGTTGAACAACGTATTCAACCCATTTAAGCAGAGGAGTGACCAAAGAAGGAAACGATTAATCGCTATCGATTATCAAATTAGTTGCCGATTAATTCATTAATCGATTATCATCGATTGATCAGTTGCAGCACTACTCTTATGTTGCTTATGTGTATGACTCTTATGTTGTGACTTGTTAATAATCCTAGCCTCGGTTGCATTATAATGTTATGTTGTGACTTGTTAATAATCCTAGCCTTGGTTGCATTATAATATTATGTTGTGACTTGTTAATAATCCTAGCCTTGGTTGCATTATAATGTTATGTTGTGACTTGTTAATAATCCTAGCCTTGGTTGCATTATAATGTTATGTTGTGACTTGTTAATAATCCTAGCCTTGGTTGCATTATAATGTTATGTTGTGACTTGTTAATAATCCTAGCCTGGGTTGCATTATAATGTTATGTTGTGACTTGTTAATAATCCTAGCCTCGGTTGCATTAATGTTCCTGCTTGCTTCTCCCAGTGTGCGGTTACCGCTGCCGAGGGTGGTTCGTAGAAGGTGATTACAACGTGACCTTCACATGGTTTATCACTATTCGCATGTGGTGTGGGGCCTGTCGGCGTGCGTGCGTGCGTGTGTGTGTGTGTGTGTGTGTGTGTTTATAATCGATTAATCGTTGCAGCCCTATTTTCGATTGGCCGTCACAATTTTCCCATCGTGTGTATGTTTGAGAAATCATGACTTGTGTCATGAGTGTCCTATGGACGTAGTGTGTGTGCATGACTGGTAATCACAGTCACCAGGAACAGATGTTTAAAAGCTTGACTGTTTAAACATGAAGTGCACCTCTCAAAAGTCTTTCTGCTTGGTCCCGTTTCACCCCTTGTCACAATATTCAATGAGTCAATTAAACTCACAAGAACATTTTCTGACCACCCCACGTCTCCTCGTCACTTTCTCCAACTAAAGGTCGCGATGCACGATAATGGAAGTTCCAACCGATAATTTCCTGCTTCTCAGGGCAGATACCAATTTTTTTAAGTTCAACTTTTCATATTTAAGGTAATAAAAATGACAATATATTGTTTTTCATCCACAGCTCTCTAGGCCGTCGCAGGAGTCAGAGGAACCAGCCGGCCGCCGCATCCAGCAACGCCTTGCAGTGAGTGGACCTAAAGTTTCAGTTAAACTTGTCTAAAAATACTGTAGTAGGGTATCGATGACTGACAATCGAATTGGAGCTGTAACCGATTATTGAAATAATCAGCAACTAATTTGATCGATTAATCGTTTCGTGGTTTGGCCCATTCTTTGCTCCAACATGTTGACTATATGTTGTTCCCAATGCAATTTGCATTGCAGTGTCAAGACCTCAATACAATAAAGACAACACGTAAGCTTGCGTGAAAGCCCAATGTTATAATTTAGCCTGTAAAGAGAAGGCTCTTTCATGCTATTACTATAAAATGGAGATAGAGAAACGGCAAAATGTGTAATATTAACATTGCAAACTTTTAATAATGTATCATAATTAATGCTAATGTTCTGATTAAAAAAAAAAAAAGAACCGATTTAAGCACCAGTAACAATGGCTAATTAATCAATTAACAAAATAATCGTTACTTGCAGCCTTAAATCGATTTTTAAACCCACATTTTAACCAATGTGCGTTAATGAGAATTTTTTTTTTTTAATTCTTTGCAGGCCAGCCAGCACTGAGGCCCAGGAGTTGGTCCGTATCAAAGCCATGCAGGACGAGGTGGCAGAGCACCGCAAGAAGAACGAGGCGTCTTACAAGGCAGCTCTGGCTGGAGGTCAGTGGGGCTGACTGGACGTGAGAACTTGTAGGCCTAAAGCCAGACATCAACCCATACCTCGTCAAGACTGTGGGGTAGCCAGGGTGGGCCGGTCCCACTGTGATTGACAGCTGGCCCACCCAATCAAGTGTCCAAAATGAGTGACAGCTGACCCATCCTGTCGGGAGTCGTCACCTTAACTTGCATTAAGTGAAAAGTGAATGCTAACTGAAGGACGTTGGCCACTAGAGGACAGTGGTGCTATTCAGGAGTACAACTTAATAAATTACAATATTGGGCCCTAGTGATGTCTTTCATTTTATAGTCAAATTAAATGCTGTTAATGGCCATTTCTACAGCTTAATAATAATATGCAGAATAAAAATGATATCTAGTAATATTAGCTGTCATAATATAACTAGCGACAATGGTGACAATTTTCCCCAGAAGCTGTAGATCTTTACATCTGTTGGGAGCACTTGTTGTGAGTGTCCCAGATCAGAAATGAGTATCAACTTCTACCGATTCGGGAAACTATCACAATGACACTTTGTCCGTATCTCCCAGCCCTCGTGTCGAGTGGTGGACTTGAAGCGTTGCACTGTGTTTCAGCTGCTCCTCCTCCAAAGCGGACCATGGCGGCCACCGTCCCCCAGGAGTTCCACTTCTCCACAGATGTTCGGGCCAAGCCCACCACCAGCATCGCTGCAGAGCCGTACGTCTTCGAGGCCCAGCTCCGCAAACATCCTTCCTCGCCCGTAAGCTCTCTCTCCTAGGGGCTAGTCTGGAAGATTTCTCTTTCTCCTCTCTAGGGGCTAGTCTGGAAGATCTCAGCCCAGAGACACCACTACTGAAAGCGTTTTATAACCTTGTATATTATGAACACAGGGTTCCAGCGCGACTTAAGGTCTTTCATCGAGAAACTGAAAAGTGGTTGTGTAGTGCTTCAGTACTCTTTCTGGGTGGTCACTGCGGTTTAACCGTTAATAAATATTACACTAACAATCTCTTCAGCGTATGACAAAACGTTTCTTGTTCCTCTTTCCAAAGGCGAAGGCTCCCAAAGCCACGGTGCCCAAACCGTTCAACCTGTCCGTGGGTCCTAAGAAGACTGGGCCAACTGCTGCCTACGTCCCCACAGCAGAACGCATTCTGAAGATGGAGCGACGCACGCCAGACCGCTACCACCTCCGCAGTCGCCGCTCACAGGAACGAGGTCTGGAATGTTCACTCCATGGACACTTTTAAATGTCCTTAAAGACTACTTGTCCTTAGAGGCTGGGGTCGTACTTGTCCTTAGAGGCTGGGGTCGTACTTGTCCTTAGAGGCTGGGGTCGTACTTGTCCTTAGAGGCTGTGGCCGATTCTCAATCCATAGTCTGAGCAGCGGGCTCGTGCCTCGCGGTCTCATGTGACGTCAACTCTGCGCCAAGTTCGTTCTCAATCCGTAGCTGACATCGTGGCCTCGCCGAGTCCTCGAGCTGGCACGCCCCCCTTCAGCGAGATCACGACGATGCAGTCCTGCGTTGGGGGCTAGTTGAAATTTACCCACAATCCTTACCGCGGACGTGCTCTGGGTTCGACTGGGCAGTCATACGTGCATTCAATCGGTTATGCTGTGTTCTATTGATGCTGTCTCTTCATATTTAAACCTTGCATACGTAGCTTGGAAAAGTTTGCAAAAGTTGTGCAATTTGGACATTTTGTTGTTGCTTTTTGAGCATTTTGCTAGTATTTCAGTAATTATGGACTTTTAGGTAAAGTGGAACTGATTTTATTGCTTTCTATTTTTTTTGTTCTGCATTTGTTCTTTTGGTCAACAATAAATGCCATTTAATACTAAGGGTGTGCCAAAATCTCGATACTACGATATATCGTAATATTTCGTCTTGCGGTACGTTATCGATATGCTGAGGCCAAATATCGATACTTCAACAATAAACATACAGCGGTTCTAAACCTATTCTCTCTCAAAAACCCGCTACAGAATTGGTTCGGCGGGTCGCTGCAGCGTGATTCGGACACCGGGCGAGACGCGCCGCGTCCCCGCAGCACGCTGGGACACGGGACGTTTGTGTATGTGTTGGCCCGGAGCGGAGGAATCGTCCTCCGCTGAAGACACAGCGTGTCTGCAGTGGATATATAGTAACAAAATAATCTCCACAACACGGCGGGTACTCGCTCCGTGTTGTGGAGATTAATAAATGTCCACAGCAGCGCCGTGGGAACTCGCTGCCGTATCCACAACACGCTTCGTACAAAATAATATTCTCCAGAACGCGCGTGGTACAACAAGTTTCATTCCGTTTTGGGAAGACTCAGCACCCTGTGGCTGCAGCCGATGAAGACTCATTCCGTGCCGGGTGAAAACTGAACACGCCACAGACAACCCCACAGCTGAGAGGGCTCCGCGAACAGACATCCAACAGGCGCTACCAATCCGCTAGGCGGATAAAGTAAAATAAAGTTCAGAAAAGACACAAGGAGGCACAAACTGCTGCTAGCGCTAGCCAATGCTAGCGCTAGCCAATGCTAGCACTATGGGCCGTGCACAGCACGGAGCACACGCCCACTTTGGGCCAAACCATTTTACCATCACACAAAGGGGTGGAGAGATATATATGGTCTATCTTGACACAGATATCGTGATGTATCGTGGGTGAAATTTCTTGCTATATATCGATAATCGTAGAATCGCTGTATCGTGATATTATCGTTATCGTGGGTAAAATATCGTGATAGTATAGTATCGTGGGGTACCTAGTGATACCCAGCCCTATTTAATACCAAGCTTAGTGGTTGCTTTAGTTTAATTAAGCGTGATATATATATATATATATATATATATATTGAATGCAAGCGCAACTGCAGCAATGTGATATAGATTATGTTTTGTTTTTGGTGAAACTGTTTGATTATAAAGTGACGATGACTCCATCCACTCGGCAGCAAGTCTGGTCTAATGTGTGCGTCTCAATTGGCAGTCGTCGGACCAAGGCAACCTCGCAAGTGTGGACTTGCCACAAGTCGCTAGTCGGCAGGCTAGGGATTGAGAATCTGCCTGTGGTTCCTACTTGTCCTTAAAGACTGGGTTCCTACTTTTAATTGAGAAATTTTTATTTTATTTTTGAAGCAATTTTTTTTTTTTTGCAGGGCTCTGAACCAGTTCATGGAACAAACGGGAACCGAAAACAAATGGAGTTTCACGAGGAACTCAAACTAAAAATTATTTCTAAAACTGTTCTGGAGCATTAGGACATCCACCAAAAATATCCATTCTCTATTTTTACATCCTATGTCTGGGAGGCTATTTCCAGTTGTGCATCCATCCAACTTTCACTGTCGGGCATCAAGCCCCATGCATCTGGGGCTCCATCTTGTGGACAGCGTTGCTACAAGAGGAAAACGTTTTTTTTCTGAATTATCAAATGGAGACCATCTTGTTAGAATAATCGATTATTAGAATATTCGCTGGTTGCAGCCCTACTGTCATGTACCCTGGTGCTAGACCTTATGACCATCAACCTCTCCCTCCTCCAGGTCCGTCTCCTGTGAAGGGGAAGCAGCCGAGGATCACCCAGCCCCACACTCCACAGCTCATGACCCGACAGCGCAGCAGACCCACCCTGGTGAAGTCCACGGCCGAGCTGGAGGCCGAGGAGGCGGAGAAACTGGCCAAGTAGGTCTCCATGGTCCTTGGATCCTTCTCTGCTGCTATGTCCGATTGTCCAGGTTCCTGCTGCGTTGTCTTGGTGTATTCCCACCACGAGAGTGTTAATAATGAATAACTTATCTGAACTTTCTCTGGGAAGACTGGTTTTATCTTTTAAAGTGACCAGCTTAAACCTTGCTATGAGTGTCGGGAGAACGTTTGAGAATCGTCTCTGAAATGCTTCTACTGTCTATGCTGAAATGCTAGTCTGTTAGCTGGGGGGGGGCACGCCTTGGTTTGGGTTATGCTGTGACTTTTGCCATCACCAATACAAGCTCAGACTAGGAATGTTGTGGAGTAAGGAGACCAGCCTCTAACATGTGGAGTAAGGAGACCAGCCTCTAACATATGGTAGGTGGAGTAAGGAGACCAGCCTCTAACATATGGTAGGTGGAGTAAGGAGACCAGCCTCTAACATATGGTAGGTGGAGTAAGGAGACCAGCCTCTAACATATGGTAGGTGGAGTAAGGAGACCAGCCTCTAACATATGGTAGGTGGAGTAAGGAGACCAGCCTCTAACATATGCTCCTTTTTGTCAAAGGAGCAAGAACGGTACACTTGACGCCAGCTTTTACAGAGCAGGAATGGAAATGATGGCACAATGACATTCTAGACACTGGCGTAACGCGCTGTGACTATCGGCGATGTGGGGTGCACCGATTTGCTCCTGAGCCTTTGGTTTTAAGGATCGGCCGAGCTCCAAATTCTGATACCAAGTCCCGATGCAGAGTTCTGATCCTGCAAAAATTGGTAGTACCCAAACTATTTCGCACAATTGTCAATTTCAAAAGTCATTTGGCATGCTGCCCGATCGGGACAAAATCACGAGTCCCGATCCTTGGAAAAAAGTGTGATCGAGGTGCACCGATCTGAGGATCGGTGCACCTCTATGGATTACAAAGTATGACTTAGTCTGAGAGTAGAATGTGAATATTGTGTGTATTTTATACATAAGTGGACATTTCTAACTTGATATGGGATGACAAGAATAACTTCCTTTTTGGTGACCAAGTTCTGCAGTTTCATGATAGACCCTTGTGTCTGGCACAGGTTCAACTTCAAGGCCCTGGAACTCAACCGCAAGATCCTGGAGAGCGCCCTGAACCCCAAGAAGCCTGCAGCGAAGGAGCCCACTCAGCCGCTGGGCTTCAACCTGGAGTCCGAGCGCCGCGCCCTGCAGCGGCAGGCAGCCGCCAAGCCCGAGGAGCCGACCCCAGCGTTCCACTCCCGCCCGCTGCCAGTAAAGATCCTGGAGGGGGTCGTGGTGAGTTCTTAACGACCTGTAGCATTGCTTGTTTTAATTGAACAAACCGATGGTTGATAGTAGGGGTGCAACGGATTGCTGTTGATCCGTTCGGGTCACGTGTGGTCCGCGGTCCACACACGTGTACCGCGGACCACAATAATAATTAAAAAAATAAAACCGCACGTGCAGTAGCGCTTTTTGTCCGCCAGATGGAGCCATAGCGCCGGAGATGGTGTTCTCCAAAGTACATTTACACATGGAGAAGTGCAATAACGCCCAGTTTCATTGCACATCTCTATGTTTAGGAAGATGAGGATGTGCATTATTGCACTTTATGTCTTTATGTAATTTTTTATGTTAAAAAGAAGATATATCCCCTTTTCCTCTTGAAATGTAATTAATATTTTATTTTAATAACCAAAACAGAAACTTTTATTGTCTCTTTTTTTGCGATGATCCGAAAAATCTGAGCTCTGATCCGAGGATCAGTCCAATCCGTGAGTCTCTTGATCCGTTGCACCCCTAGTTGATAGTGGGGCCGGAATCAAAATGGATGATTCTAGTTTCAAATCTAGTATTCTGAAAACAACTTTGTTGATCTTAATTACAAAATAAGATATTTCACTGAATAATGAACGACCAAGTCGTTGACCACATTTCTTTATTTCACCTCAAGGCAGAAGATCTGTGACTAGCTTCCATTTAAAACTAACTGAAAAAACGACATTGTCTTCAGTGGGAGCTACCAAAATAACTTCAAATACCACATATATTTCAGGCCTGAATATTGCTCAAATGTGCGATCCCACATTGACATGCTGCATGGTTATGAAGTAGTAAAAAACTGCTACCAAAATAAAATGATTTACATAGAAGGAAAAATTTATAATTCTCTACTGCCTCGAATAATCTATGAATATCGCTGCGTCCCCAATTTTTTTGATTTTGAAAGTGGCTTTTCAGAGGTTAAATGAAGAAATAAAATTGCCCTTTAACACACTCACTCAAATATGCAATCTGTCTTTGATTTTTTTTGATATTGTTAACCTGAAATTACCTTTAAATCTGAAGTTAGTTTTGGGTAAGAATGAATTGTGATGACAAAGTTGATGATCGCCCCATGTGGCAATTAAGTGCATTGCAGAAAATATTTGTCACAGGTGTTTAAGGTACAGCATGCCATAATTTAATGTTTGTCAAAGGACAAATCTAAAATGTATTGTATCTTCTCTCCCTCCCCCAAATAAAAACTTCTAAATCTACCACAATGTTGATCTCCAACCCACTACTTCAACGTCTTTGTCTGCAGGGAGTTCCAGAGAGGAAGGTTGTTAATCCAACAGTCCCAGAATCCCCAGCTTTCTCGGTCAGGAACCGCGTCCGCGTGGAGCCGGAACCAGAGGTACAGTAGCGAACATGTATTTTGTTACTGGTAACTGAAGTACCTTCAATGTTTGTCTAAAGAGCATTCACTTGCAATTGAAAATGTAGTAAGCGACAGGATATAACTCATCACTCCCGTAGTCTGGCTGACCGTTGAGGTGCCACTGAAGGCTTTGCAACAATCTCTCTGACCTCAACCGCTCGTATGGTCTCACTCAACCTGCAACTTGTCAACTGTTGGAAGTTATCTTCCCATCGCCTTCCCCCTGCACTGTGCCTTGAAGGATTGTTGAGTTTTCTGCGACTGTGGTTAGTAGATCTTACAGCAGCATAATTTGGTGGACTTTCAGAGCTTTCAGAGCAACTGTATTAACGCCATTACATTCACTGCCTCGTCTGTCCACAAGATAGAGCCCCAGATGCATGTGGCTTGATGGCTGACAATGGAAATGGACAGAAATAGTCTCCCAGGCATAGGATGTGTTAAATGTATAGAGAACGGGAAAAATCAGTTTTTGACCATTTTGTGGATTTCATAATTTTCAGTTCCGGAACGGTTGAAAAAGTCTTTCCGTTTCTGCTCCTCGTGAAATTCTGCTCGTTTTCATTCCTTGAACCGGTTCGGAGCCCTGGGTCCATGTCTCCTGTTTTTTATTTTTATTTATTTTTTTTTTTTTTAACCTTGCAGCGGCAAGAAAGTCAAACGTTAAAACCAACTTTTTTTTTCTTCCTGGCTCACCTTTGATCAGGTGAAGCCCGCTCCCATCAAGGCCAACCCGGTGCCTCACTTCGGCATGGTCTTCCAGCCGCAGCTCCCCGAGCAGCACACGCTTGAGGTGTGTCCCTTCTCCTTCGAGGAGCGCGAGCAGGAGCGCCGCGTCCTCCGCGAGAAGAAGCTGGAGCAGATTAAGACCGACGAGGTGACCCCGTTGACTCATTCACACTCGACATTTAGTCCTATCATGTTGTTGTTGAAAAATGTAACTACCCTGTTTTGGTAAAAGTAAGGAGTAGAAGTACTGATATTTTTGTTAGAAATCTACTGAGCAGACCGTACTTCTAAAATTAGATACTGTGTTTGTACTTTGTTACTTGCCATGTCTGCATGTAATGTTGCCTTTATGTCTGGAGGGGAAAAGTACTCATTTTTAACCGTGCATGTAATTGCAATTATATTGTGGATTTCTCTGTATTGGCAGGGAAATTCAGATCTGCAGAAATGCCTCATATCGACTGGTATCAATCGGTCAGAGCAGCCAACATCTTAATTAGGGGTGCAAGGATTAGTCGATTAATCGGCAAAGAAATTGATCGTCAGCAGTTTTGAGCTGATGTTGACCCAAATTTAACCACACAAATTTGATATGTCCATTTAATGTTTCATATCTTCTGAAATTATGAATGAATAATTGATAAATACATGAATATTAAGAAAACCATGACAATAATTCATTATAAATGACATGTAATACCTTTGTCAGAGGATGTAACTTAATCTTTGTACATTAGAAGGTAAAAAAGTGCCAAATTTGAATAGATTTCAAGTGAACCGGTTTCTTTTACGATTTTTGGGGTGTTTTTATGTTTATTTCAAGGAAAAAATTTGACTATTGAAATAATTAGTTGCAGCCCTAATCTTAATGTGTCCGTCCCTGGCCCTTTCCAGGCCGTTCCCAAGTTCAAGGCCCAGCTGCTGCCAGACTTCCAGGAGGTCCGACTCCCCAACAAGAAGACTGTGGCCCCCACCAAGCCAGAGCCCTTCAAGCTGAAGATGGACGAACGCGGCGCCGCTCAGCGCCAGCGTTGGGAGAACATGGTACTGGAGCTAAACGCTGATTTATCCCACAGCGTTGTAGGATTTTTTTTTGGACTCGTCCGACCACTGGCAGCTTGACACCAGACACGACGAGTGCCTACAAGCGATGCGCTGTCTGACCTAATTTACAAGAACGGGCAGATTATTGAAGTTGTGTCTTGTTTCGGTCACTGGCCAGCAGTTTATTTATTCAAGACTTTCATTTTCATGTCAACGTTTCACAGCATTTCTTTACTACCCTTCCCTCTGTCGGACGCCTCGGAGCAGTAACTTAACTAGCTTCATGCTAGCGGTGTCACTTCATACTGTATTTTATATTTGACGGTGTAATATTTTCTAACAGTGCAATGTTTTCTTTTTTTTAGAAAGTTATGTATTCCTGCGTCAGCGCCGTTTTTCCATCTTTATTGGATAGGATTAGTGGAAACTGGGTTGAAGAGATCGGGGGTAGACATTGCAGACAAGTCGGCGAGCGGAGTCTAGTATATTTACTGTAACGGGGTGTCAAGTTCCAGTTTTAGCCATGACCATTCTGACATGTTTTAATAAGGGTTGTGCTAAGCCAACCTTTAGAAGGTCTTCATGGGGATCTTCTGGTTGTCTCTCCAGGTAAAGTTGGAGCAGAAGGAGCAGCTGGAGGCCGCTCAGTTCAAGGCCAGACCCAACACGGTGACCCACAAACAGCCCTTCCTCCCCCGGAAGGAGAACACGCTTGGTGAGAACTTGGTGGTTCATTTAAAGCTGACGTTTATTACCGAGGGACCTCTGATCATTATCATTCTGAAGTGATAATAGACAGGGTTCGTCCCACCGTTCTTAAGGTCATATCCGGTGCCTTATTGTTGCCTCTGGTACTGTCAACTCTGGTACTGGTCCGAGCATACCAAAATCCGACAACTAGATGTCTCTCTGTGACCAGTTACACATCACCTCCTCTTGCTTCGTTCAACATTTTCCATAAATATTGATGAAATACTCACTGAGTGGTCACTTGTTCTTCTGGACCAATAGGCTGGCTGCTTCTACTAGTAATTTAAAAAAATAACGAATTTAAAAAAACAATGTGACGAGTTGCACTGATTATTAAATCATGTGTCTGTGGGTCATAGATCCGCACGACAGCATTTGTGTGTGGAATAGCACACCGCAGGTTACCACCGTCCGTTTTAAATAAAACAGTAGGTGTGTTCCCGCCGAATAGACCTGTTAAAAAATGGTCCAAAACACATCGAAAGAAATGGCACCGCAAGTTACGTTCCAAGTACAAATTTAACTGGGAGTACTCCCAAACTCGCCTATAAACGCTTGCTTGTGCACGAACATAGACTTCATGCACACCGAATGTCTTAAAGTTGTGCGTGTATGATGTGCCGTAAACTAAATTGTATGTTCCTCTGAAATGCTGTTTATTGAGACGGCCGAATGAACATAATTCCCCATTTGGGAACAATGAAGTGTTCTGTAGTTTCAGAGTAACTTCATTGAGAGTACCACTACTACTCTCTCCTCTTCCTCTGGTAGGCACTATAAAACCTGCCTACTGTTAGTGTGTATCTCTCCCTTTTTCCTCCAGAACAAGGTCCGCGTTTTTCTCCCTCTCCACCTCGCTCTCGCGTGCAAGTGTCGTGTACATTTGGATACGAATTGGCGCCACGAGTTCAGCTACACCCACGCGGCGGGGGAGGGTTGGGGGTTCTGGACTATTCCGTGGAGATGTGACCATAATGCTGCGGCCCCTTGTAAGCGTCATTTCGCGCTCACCAGAGTTCTGTCGAGACGCGGCTTTAGTGACGCGCCCGCTTTCTCTCTGCAGACGTGAGCGTGTGCACCATCCCCAAGCCCTTCCAGCTCTCCACGGAGCGCCGGGCGGCCGAACGCCAGGAGTTTGAGGAGGGTCAGAAGGCCAAGCAGGCCCAGGCCGCCGAGATCGAAGAGCGCAAGCGCCGCGAGGAAGAGGAGCAGGCCAAAGAGGAAGTGATGAAGATGAGACAGGACCAGGTACAGTGGATGGTTGTACTCTGAGGGTGGGACGTTGTTGGTTCTTCAAAGGCCTAGTTCATCTCTGGACCTAAAGAGGAGCACCTTGCCTTCAAACAATGAAATTTCAACTTTGCAAACTGCCTTTACAAACGTAACATTTTAGACTAACTTTTACTCAATCTGTAAGACCTCAGTCTAGAGGTCTTAGTACGCAGGGCTCTGTAGAAGAAGCTGTTGCTCAGTCTAGAGCAGTGGTTCTCAAACTTTTCATACAGAGTACCACCTGAGAAACTGTTTAGCGGTCCAAGTACCACCAAGATGTCACGTGAGACGGCAGTTTCTTTTCCTCTACCTAGTTTCCTCAACAATGTTTGATTTTGTTTGCCACGGGTTGAAGAATGTAACCGTGTGGAAAAACATGTTGCACTTTAACTTGTTTTATGTCACTGTCCCATGTTTCAAGGAAGACCCTGTGTTGTGTGCACTTGACTAGCGACTTAAAATGTATGTATAATGCAAAAAAATACCACCGTGAGCCTGCTCCGGTACCACTGGTGGTACTTGTACCAGTTTGCAGACCACTGGTCTAGAGGTCTTAGTACGCTGGGCTCTGTATAAGAAAGTTTCTCAGTCTAGAGGTCGTCGTACGCAGGGCGCTGTAGAAGAAACTCTAAGTTTAGAGGTCTTTCAGGTCTGTAGCACCTCCCCAAGACGAGGGGCAGGGGGGAATTTAAATGTTGGTTTGTGAAATTGGTCTTAGATGTCAGTAGATTTTTAAAAGGTCTTTAGTTGAACATAAGCTGATGTTTGAACATGTTCCTCTCTTTAGGTGCACAAAGCTTTGCCCATCAGGAAGTACAAACCCGTGGAAGTGAAGAAGTCTGAGTTGGCTTTGACCGTTCCCCATTCGCCCAACTTCTCAACACGTTTTAAATTGTAACTGTGGTCTGATTCTCCTTAACATGTTTTACTCTTTCTAACCTATTTTGTACATAATAAAGGTTTTTTATTCTTCTTTGAAGTATGCCTTGTCACTGTCCATGACTGACCACCTCATGGGATGCATTTTAAACTACTGTTTGATCCATAGGGCTGTGAAATAAGTGTACTTTAAACATGTGCCCCAATAGGGCTGTTGCATGTGAGATTGATGGGTTTATTTCCATGTATAGAACAAGTCTTGGACGGACAATGTTGAGCAAACGTTTTATGACCGAGAAATGTGGAACCGCCACAGAAGTCCTCACAGCTTTAGTCCTCACGTTTCTCCTCTCTGACATTTGGGGTGATTTGGTTTTAAATTTGACATTATGCTAACCATGACCTCATGTATATCCTGAAAGTCTTTGTCCGCGCTTGCCACCTTCACCCCCACACCGCTGCTGTGTGCGGAATATAAAGCGTGTTGTTGTCCTTGTAGTCCCACACGTGGACAGTAGACGGTGCTAGTGTACCGTGTAGAAATCTTATGGGCGACCCTATGAACTATAAAGCTGACGTGAACCAGTGGCGTAGCCAGACATGTAAACAGTGGGGGGGGCCGGGGGGGTCTTCCCCAAAGATAATTTTGAGTTTCTTGCATGCATTTTAATCAACCAAATAATGCGGCGCCGCCCAACGGTCCGTCTAAAAGACGGACGCCTGGCCACCCTACTTTAAAACCCCTACATAGGCAGTAGGTCTTTATTTGGGTTATGTTAATGGGGGGAACTGTGTGTGCTACCCATGTCAGCCGGTATGAGCGGCTTGGGTACAGACAAAGGCCGATTCTCAATCCATAGTCTGAGCAGCGGGCTCGTGCCTCGCGGTCTCATGTGACGTCAACTCGGCGCCAAGTTCGTTCTCAATCCGTAGCTGACATCGTGGCCTCGCCGAGTCCTCGAGCTGGCACGCCCCCTTCAGCGAGATCACGACGATGCAGTCCTGCGTTGGGGGCTAGTTGAAATTTACCCACAATCCTTAGCGCGGGCGTGCTCTGGGTTCGACTGGACAGTCATACGTGCATTCAATCGGTTGTGCTGTGTTCTATTGATGCAGTCTTTTCATAATATTAAACCTTGCACACGTGGCTTGGAAACGTTTGCAAAAGTGCAATTTGGACATTTTGTGTTTTTTGAGCACTATTAACTTTGCTAGTATTTCAGTAATTATAGACTTTTAGGTAAAGTGCACTGATGGTTAGTGAAAAAGAAAATAAATAGCCATAAGTTTAAACAATATTCGGTTCTAATGGTTTTTTTTTCATATAATACTTTCTATTTTATTTTGTTCTGCATTTATGCTCTTTTGGTCAACAATAAATTCCATTTAATACCAAGCTTAGTGGTTGATATAGTTTTTATTTAAACGTGGACAATATATATGTGTGTGTGTGTGTGTGTGTATGTATATATATGGCTAGCCTGCCATCTTCTGACAAATACTACTACTACTTGCTAATATGTAATTTGAATGCAAGCGCAACAGCATTGCAGCGGTACAATGAGGCAATGTGATTGTTGTATTAATAATTCTAATATAAGTTAATATTTTGCTTATGATATATAATATATAATTGGCAGTGTATTGAAGAAATACACAGATTTGTTTTGTTTTTGGTGAAACTTTGATTATAAAGTGACGACTCCACCCACTCAGCAAGTCTGGTCTAATGTGTGCGTCTCAATCGGCAGTCATCAGACCGATGCTCACAGACCAAGGTCGTCTCGCGAGTGTGGACTTGCCACAAGTCGCTAGTCTGCGGTCTAGGGATTGAGAATCGGCCAAAGACACAGCGCAGCCAGTTCAACAGTTTATTTAGCCTCATAGGCGGTACAACCGCCTGGTGGCTCGGCGGGGCGGGGAGCTGGACACGCCTCCCCCCACTCTGTTCGCAGCGCAACAGGACACGGGTAGGGCCTCGTACTAAAACAAAAAGAAACGACACAAAGCAAACCAAAACAAGCACCGCAAGTGACATACAACCGGCCGGGCTAAAAGCAGTGCGCAGAGTGAGCAATAAGAAAAGTCGCACTGCAAAATAAACTAAATCCAGATACACAGCACACCACACACTTGCCACCACGCACACACTATTTACAGGGGATTAAGGCCGGCCGAGGCGACTACCCGTGTCCGTGATTGAGTGGTCCTGGCTGAGTTAGTTTAGAACGGGGCAGGCGGGGTTGCTGACAGGCAAGTCCCTCCTCCCCCGGGCTGCGTTAAGGCCAAATTCGGTTGCACTGGCGTCCTATCTAAAACATACTTTTTATTTATTCATTTATTTACAGAACGAAAAAGG
>OMKY01146085.1:0-13420 GCA_900302395.1 Bregmaceros cantori
TCACGGGGCAGTCAGACCCGCTTAGCAAGCTGACTATAACCGTATCATCGGAGAATTTAAAGATATAGTTGTTAGACTGCTTGCTTCTGCAGTCATTGGTGTACAGCGTGAATAGGAATGGTGAGCTGACTCCACCTTGAGGAACCCCCTTGCTCCCTAATTTGGGATTAGAAAGAGCCTCATTGATTTTGACCCGCTGTGATCTGTTGATCAGGAGGGAGTAAAACCACCTGATTATGAAATTGTTTACACTCATGAGGGACAGTTTTTTAGCAAGCAGCACAGGACAAATGGTGTCAAATGCTGAGCTGAAGTCGGCAAAGAGAACACGAGCATATGAATTTGGTTTCTCTATGTGCTTGCTTATTAGGTGTGTGATGCTCACAACCGCATCTTCAGTGCTGCGCCCAGCCCTGTATGCAAACTGAAGAGGATCCAGGGAATCCTCTACCTGGTCCATTAGTAAATTGACGATGATTTTTTCAAAACATTTCATAATGCTACAGGTTAGAGCAATGGGTCGGAAGTCCTTATCTGCAGTGGGACATGACACTTTTGGGACTGGGATAATTATAGATTTTTTCCACAGGTCCGGGACCACACTAATGTCCAGTGACCGCTGAAATAGGGGGCACCAGGCTGCTGTTAGCTCATCTGAGCACTTCTTTAGCAGTTCTGTGGAAATACCATCTGGACCCATTGATTTTTTATTTTTAACTCTACTGAGCACCTGTCGAACGTGGCGGGGATCAATGCGGATGTGTTCAGTGTTGCACACATTAAAATCAGTATTAAAATCAACATCAAGATCAACAGGCATATTTTTAGCATTGTGGCGTAAAAAGAAGTCATTCAGTGCATTAGCTTTGCCAAGCTCATCCATAGTCATGAATGTGCAGCGCTTGCTGCCCATGTTTGTTATTTTTTTCATATGGTCCCAAAGTCCTTTCGTGTTTCGGGAACCAATGCTGGCCTCAAGTGCGGCACGATGCCTTCTCCTAGCCTCCGCTAGCATCTGGTTGATATTCTTCTGGGCCTCTGCCAAACCCACCTTATCTCCTGCTTTAAATGCAGCCTTTTTCCGATTAATACAACCTTTAACCAGGCTAGTAATATAGGGCTTGTTGTTTGGGAAGTGCGTTATAGTTTTTTGGGGAACCACCGTGTTGACACAGAAATTGATGTAGTCCGAAATAGTCTCCGTGGCCTCATTGAGTTCAAGATCATGGAAGATGCTTCAATCGGTGCTCAAGAAGCAACCTTTCAAGTCTTTGACTTCTTTCAAAGTCAAAGACAGGCTACAGGGCGTACTGTCAAGCGCAACCAGTGTTTGGATGGTAGAGCAAGATCGCTGATTCCACAAGCAACAAAGTTTGTGGTTTACCGCTTAGATAGTTGTGCCAACTATTCAGCGACGGACGATAGAGAAAACACAAACAAAACAGAATAACAAATAAACAAACATTAAACAGATGTCCTAGCGCACAGAGCCCGGGTCGCCACAGTGCAGCGCCACCAGGTGTTGTGTCTTTCATAATGTTCCGTTTCTGTTCCGGAACAGTTGAAGAAATCTTTTTTCGTTTCCGCTTAAAATTCAGTAAATTCCCGTTCGTTTTCGGTTTTCGTTCCTTGAACCGGTTCGGAGCCCTGGTTCCTCCTCCCATATTGGTCAAAATACAAGCTAGAACTAGAACGGCTGATCTGCCAAGCAGGAATGCCAACCATGCTTTGTGTTTAATGTATCTTTTCAAATTTTTTGTCAACGATACTAACCAGGGATGTCATAGATGAACGAGTAAACCATTCAATTTTAGAAATGTATTTTCTTATCAAACACCTCATATAAAATGTATACGCCAACACAACTTACATTTGGATGCTGCAATTAAGAAGTAACTATCTCCCTTCCGATCCACAATACCTCCATGAGTGTAACAGACCATTAAATTCCATATTACCTAGCAGCGTTAACAAAGTTAACAATGATACATCAATAATTCCAATAAAAAAACTGAATGTATTCCAAATATTTTAAAAAACAATGAATTTATTTTGTGTTGCTTCCAGGCTAAATTATGAGCTCAACACCTGTAGTTCATAGCAAATGTTTGGTTAGAAATATTTTGGTTTAAGTTAATTGAGCTTAAGCTTTGATTTTCCTAAAACAGTAAGATCTTCCCAAACCCTGACTGTATGTATATTATTTAACTGGCATTGAAAAGGCTAACAATTGAACAGAACCTCATGCCCTCTTTTCATGAACGCGGCGTGTGCGAGTGTCCGTGTGTGTGTGTCCGTGTGCGTGTGTGTGTGGTGAGCCATGTGGGCGTGTGGAAGGAGCCTATTATTATCAGAATGGTGGGGAGCCAGGCTTTTTGATAAGCCAAATGTATCACACAGTGTGGACAAACAAAGGAGGGAGGCAGGCCAGGTACACGTCATTTGGTGTCGTGAGCGTGTGTGCGTTTGTGTATTTGTGTGTGTGGGGCCAATGGGCACAAATTCTAACCATCAGTCGTAATTGTCGCAGAGCTTGCAAGAGTGATTGTGACCCCAAAATCAAAGCAGACCCGAACAAATATTACTTTTTTTGTTGAGAAAATGAATGCAAAATATAAAGGCGTCTCCAGGTGTATAATTGGCTCAAATTGTGTTTGTGGAAACCACACAAGCCTGTGTTAATCGGGTGGTGGGGGAGCAATTCAGAGTTACGCTGCCATTCAATGGATTTTTCTTCCAGGTTTGTTTCTGTTCAACTTGCAAACAGTAGACGAGTTCACACGCCCAAAACAGGAGGCTGACATTTAATTCTGCTGTCTTAAATGTGCTTTCCGTGTCTGTATAGCTGCCTGTGTAAAGTCATCATCATGGACCAAAGTGGCTGCATTTGTCACACAAAACGCACACCGTTTCATAATCAAACGACTAGAGGTCGCTCTGTGACCAATTACACATGATCCAACCCCGCTTCGATGAACACTTAAATAAGCATAAATATTGATGAAATTCAGTTAAAATCTGACTTGAAGTTACTCAGCGATGTAGTGACATGTTCTTCTGGACCAATAGGCTGGCTGCTTCCACAACTAATTCCAACATGAATGAGTAAATTGAACAGGTTGGGCAGATTATTGACTCATGCGTTTGTGGGGCATAGATCCGTGCTAGAACATTTGGGAGGGAAATAGCACAGGTTAGCACCACTCTCTTTAAATAATGTTAGTAGGTGTGTGAATAGACATGTTGAAGAATAGTCAAAGACGCGGCAAAATAAATGGCACCGGAAGTTAGGTTCAGCCAAGAAATTTAAGCGGAACTACTCGCTGAACTCGTCTATAGGGAAACGTTGTGGCAAAGTATAAGTTAGCCCTAGGTAGCATATATTCGAACACGTTGTGGTGGGAATCAATGTCATCTATTTTTGTACTAAAATGCTTGTAAGTAATTGCTTATAGCTGATGCGTTTTTAATCCCTTTTTTTGTTTCGATACCAAGTTAGCAGATGACAGAAGCATGGTCCTGCTAATGGAAGCCATGAGTAGCCAAATCCTCTGCACAGGCTCACCTAAGTGCTCTGCCTAGAACACCCCAGCCTTCCGGCAGACTGCTGCACGGAGCCCGTGTCGGCTCTCACTCTCTCATTCAATGAATGAATGCAAAATGAAATTTTCGCGCCGCTCGCCGCCCATGCGTGGGGAGGCGGTCCCATGTGTGGGGAGAAGATGAGGACTCCCACGAACCCCTGGCAGCTGGGTTAAGAAATTGATGGAGACACATCCTCCCAAAGCTGGCTTAACCGAGTTGTGCTGCACTGTGAGGTGTGTTTAAATTTGTATTTGTTTTTTGTTTTTGTTTTGGGTTTTTTTGCCACCTTGACTCCACAAACAAGGCTGAGCCAAATATATTCTGTAGGGAGATAGCACATAAAGAGACCAAACATTTCAAAAAAAAAAAAAAAAAAGACATTGAGGTATCCATATAAATTGGATGGTGTGCTCCAACGGCCATCACCTCAATGTGAAATACGTCATGACACATTGGTTGTGTTCCAATGTCCCTACTTTTCCAAGTGCACTTTGGACACTGCACACTGCATGAATAGTGTGTTACTTTAAAAAGCTGGAACAGTTGGCAAAAAAGACAGAGAAAGTTGAGGAGTGCTCATCAAACACTTCTCTTGAACATCTCACTTATGAACAGGCTAATTGGGAACAGGTGCCATGATTTGGTATAAAAACAGCTTTCCCTGAAATTCACAAACAAGGAAGGGCAAGCAAGGACAATTTCCTTTATCTTGTGAAGTACGAACAGTTTCAACATTTCTCAACAAACTATTGAAAAGGAATTTAAGGATTTCAAAATTTACGGAAGGAAGGGCAGAGAGTTGAAGGCGGAGGTCATCGCTGATGCTATCTCTGTTATGAATTTCAATGGTAGTTATTTTACAACTACCGTTAAACATGCAAGATAGGAGTAGTGTGTGTGATGCATGTCAAAGGTGCGTGCTTGGTGTACTGGAATACAAATGCCAACTGAGCATTCAGCCCAAATAGAGTGTGCTGTGAAAACACTCCTAAATACGCCAGAGATACTGGCCGAAATAACGTGAGTACGAATCGGACTCACGAGGAATTTAGTACTAAACAGACAAGCGGAAGATGCGACTGCGTGTGTACCAGCTGGCCTCATATTCACAGATGGAAACTCGTACGAGTAGTAGGCTCAATCACAGCCATAACTCGACGAGGGAATAATCACAGGAGCTGGCCCCTATCCAATAAAGTATTTGGATAGAGGACTACAGAATGTTTTGAGTCGCATGTATGGGTTGTCTGTTAGTTAAGCGACGCACGGAACAGACGGGAGAAACGATCGTATTATTAAACTCCCGCCTGCCGGCAGAAACCCATAACCGCATGGGTACGAGGCGGAGTAGTATCTAGAGATCGAAACAATACTCAGCCTCCAGGTATCCATGATAATGCCAGCAGATCGACCGCATTGATCTGCGGAATAAATAGGGAAGTCACGGCTGCTAGTGGTTAGCATTAGCACTCTTTTGTGACTTCCGCCCGAGACGGCGCCCAGCGCCTTAAGGACCTAGCGCCCTCTAGCCGCAAGTCTCGGGTAAGTGGCGCCAGAGCGCCACACATGACATTAGAGCCATGAAAGTGGGAGTGGTGAATGGCATTGGGAACAACAAATATTAAACACCTTTGAGTGGAAGATGGGCCAAACAAGGAAACGATTAATCACTGCCGATTAATTGATTATCAAATTAGTTGGCGATTATTTCAATAATCAATTAATCGGTTGCAGATCTAAATGTTTTAGATCCCACGGGAACCCTGTAAAATATTCATTACTTACAGACACAATTTAACACGAGTGCCTCCGCGCCATGGTCTATTTTTGGCCCGAAGAGCAGAATGGGAGCGACGGCAGGCTGATGAAGCAATTGATCGGGAAAAAAAAGATTTAGCGTCTGAGGTCGGCAGGGACAGGGGCGGCTACAGACGGCGTCACGCTCCAGCGACGCGCGCCCGCTACTCCTTTATATCACCATCGACCCGAGACCGCCGGCCGCACGACGCATCAATCACTGCATGGTCGCATCGGCCAAAAATCACCCGGATCAGATATCGGAAAGAGATAAATGTGTTGTCATGGTTTATTTAAAGGCGAACATTACCATCCAACATGCACATAATTAATTGATTGACACATTGACTGGAACTTCAATCGCCTCCCTCTAGGGGAATTTAGGCGGCACAGCGGTAAACACTCACACACTTCACGAGTGAACGGCCACTCCGGACTCACCCTCAGGTCAGGGACTCACGATAAATATTGTAGCATACTAGAGCTGCAACTGATCAATTGATTAATCGACGATAATCGATTATTGAATTAATCGGCAACTAATTTGATAATCGACTAATCGACAGAGATTAATCATTTCCTTGTTGGGTCACTCCTCTGCTTAAATGTGTTGAATATGTTGCTCAACGTTTGTAATATCAACAATGTTTCAGGTTAATAATCACTAGAATTTTGTGCGTCGCAGTAGCTCAGTCTGTTAAGAGCGAGTACACAGCCACTGATTTATAGCCAATGGAGGGGACATCCGATGATGTCACAACTTCAGTGACAATTAGGGGTGTAAATCACACCCATCATGGCGATTCGATTCAGTATCGATTTCCTGACCCAACGATTCATTTTTTTTTGGATACTCAAGAATTCACCACGATTCGATTCGATCCGATTTCGATACGAAAGTTATGATGATGATGATCTTATACTAGGCGAGGCGGTGTCTTGCTAGAGAGTGTGCGTGTGAGAGCAAGATAAGAGGGAGCGAGCGAGAGAAGGAGTCAATGCATGAGTGAATGTGTGCAGGGGAATGAATGTACTACCTTCCAGACAGACACACTGTGTTTGCATGTGTAAAGGAAGCAAGGTAGGAGGCGCCAAATAGGTTTAGCGCCACTCGCAGAACGGGCGTGGAATTACGTCCAGAAGAAAAAAATCTATACTCTTGCGGACGTATCGATACATTGTATCGACAGCTGTTGTATCGATTAAAGATGCAACTGATTAATCGATTAATCAATGATAATCGATTATTGAATTAATCTGCAACTAATTTGATAATCGATTAATCGACAGCGATTTATCGTTTCCTTGTTTGGTCACTCCTCTGCTTAAATGTGTTGGATATGTTGTTCAACATTTGCAATATCAACAATGTTTCAGGTTAATAATCACTACAATTTTATGCACCGCAGTAGCTCAGTCTGTTAAGAGTGAGTAAACTGCAAAGCACACAAATGTTATATGTGTGGCACGCCGAATCGTCAGTCAATCAAAACATTTGTTCCGAAAATACAAATGTCCTGATAAAAAAATAATAATCAGATTAATCGATTGATCGTCAGAAAAGATGGCCGATTAATCGATTATCAAAATAATTGTTAGTTGCAGCTCTAGTATCGATATATCGACACTAAATCGATATTATTTACACCCCTAGTGACAATCAGGACAATGGAGGCGTGACTCTACAAGTCGCATTCCCACAACAACACGTAGCATGCAGCACTCCTCCACCGCCTCTGTGTCTCACTCCGTCTCACCTCGGTGAGTTGTGTTAACGCTACAAGCTGCCTGTCCTGTGTTTAACCTAGTCCTGACCTTCAAAGGCTTGTTCTACGCGGCCGCTCGTAAATTCATTCCAGCAACTCATCTTCATGATGTTCATTGGCTTACTACCCTGAGGTCAGGTCACACAGGCAGCCGTCTCACCCAGCGGCGCCCAGAGAGGCATTCAACCAATGGTCATAGCGGACACGTCATATGCTCGCTCGATCCCAATTAGGTTCAGAAATAAAGTGAACAGATTGTTAGGGATGCTACTAACGATTATTTCAATAGTCGATTAGTTGCCGATTATTGAAACGATTAATCAACTAATCGGTTGGATACTTTTCCTTTCAAAAATTCCCAAAATATTCACAGCGACACAGAAATGAATCTGGTCAACTTTTGGTTCACGATAGCCAACAAATGTGCAAAAATTTAGTTACAATTTAGTTACACTGACGATGCGATCACATTGATTTTAGGCCCCGGATTTTGGACTCTAAATTGCATGCACAAAAATTGACTGGAAATAGGTTTACAACATTTACGCAGCACATTTGGTGGGCATCTCACCCATATTGAGTTCTACTCGTGATTGATGGTCAGCAAGGTTTGTGGTGGTGATGTCATGCTGTTATGGTGTTTATCCGTGCTGTTGGGGCCCCCCTCCGACACTTTGTGAGTGCTGATTCGGACAGTCGTGGGCCCGTGCATTAACCCTGGGGTGTCAACAGCCGTGGCGGAAGCGGAGGTTGAGAGCCAGGGCCTTTACTTCGGTGGGGCCTTGGTTTCTTGATCTCTCTCTGGCTCTAGTCGTGAAGCTTGTCGCTTTTGCTGGATGCCCCAGGGGAAATCTTAAAATACATCACTACAATTAATGTTTACGCTATGTTCATTTTTTTCTATCAATAAAGTTGAATAATTATTAATCATATTCTAATCTAATCATTAATCATAAACTTCTGAAAATAACAATGATTGCTGCCGATTATCGATTATTGCATTACTTGATCGACTAATCATTGCAGCCCCACAGGGCCCTCATTTTATAATGTATTAGTCAAAGATTGGTTGTATTATCAGAAATGATCCAAGTCACCTCATTTAGGGTGGATTTCTCTAATGTGGGCATTTGAACTTAATGTTAGACACATTACCATAGTTTGCCATTACCATAGTTTCACTGACATTCACTAGTTTAGGGAGGACCCAGAGCTATTGGCGCTTAGGTGTCCCACATTGGGTAATGGCCCACGTTAGGGCAATCCACCCTGTGTGTGGCCCAATAGTGGGTAAACTGGCGCCCCCTACTCTCCACCCGCTGTACACATTCACACAGACCAGGCATCACCCCCGCCCGCGCGCCGATGCCCCTTCAGTGTTCTTCAGCGAGTCCTGATGCCACACAGTGGTAATGTCGCCACTCTGCTACAACATGGATCCACAAATAGAACAGCCCCACATCCGAGGGATATACAGAAAAGTACACTGTGTCTATTTACTGTGCCAAAGAACATGGCAGCGCGGTGGCGCAGTGGTTAGCATTGCTGCCACACAGCTAGAAGTTCCTGGGTTCGAATCCCAACCCGGGCAGGTCCTTTCTGTGTGGAGTGTCCATGTTCTCACCAGTGTCTGCGTGGGTTTCCTCCAGGCACTCTGGTTTCCCACACCACTAAAAACCTGTTCTAGTTAACCTGCCTAATAATTTTATAGTAATAAATAAATAGTGTCCAAAATCTCGGCCATTGCTATTGAGTGCACTATATGGGGAGTAGGGAGTAGGGAACAATTTCGGACACAGCGATACTCTGACTTTGACACAAAGTTATAACCCTATCATTTTGACCAGGGATTGATGTTTCTTTATGTCCATGATTGTACAGCTCCTGGGATTCGAAACCAGGACCTTCTAGCTGTGAGGTAGCAATGCTAACCACTGCGCTCGTTTCATGGTTTGCCCCATTCTCCGCTCAAACGTGTAGCATATATGTTGTTCCCAATGCAGTTTTTCTAGTGTCAAGGCCCCCAATACAATAAAGACAACACGTAAGCTTGCGTGTGAACCCAATATGTTATAATTTAGCCTGTAAGAGTAGGCTCTTTCATGCTATTACTATAAGATGGAGATAGCGAAACTGCCGCGCTGCTGCTGGGCCTAATTGTTGCATCAAGAAAGATCCAAAATGGCCGAGACACACAGAACACCAGGGCATCAGTTCAACTCTAATATGTCACACTGTCCACAAACGGCCCAAGGCCATGTGCTTGACCACAACACAATAGCAGATGCACATTGACACACAGACACACACACAGACACACACACAGACACACACACAGACAGACACACGCATACAGACACACAGACACACACAGACACACACAGACACACACACACAGACACACAGACACACAGACACACACACAGACACACATACACACACACACACACACAAACTGGATATGTGTGACCCCTTATCTTGTAGCTACACAGTGCCCGAGGCGAGGGGATGGGTTACACACTAACAAGAGGTGTCAATACAGTGGGAACAGCCAGTGGAAATGCATTGGGAGAACACAACAGTATAGCAAAGAAAGACAGATCACGAAGAAAAGAACAGTTAAAGCTGCTAGAGCTGCACCCGATTAATCGACGATAATCGATAATTGAATTAATGGCCGACTAATTTGGTCATCGACAGTGATTCATCTTTTCCTTGTTGGTCCATTTTCTGTGTGAACGTGAACATAATTTCCCGATTGGGATTACTAGTAGGGGTGTAAATAATATCGATTTTGTATCGCTATATCGATACAACAGCTGACGATACAATGTATCGATACGCCTGCAAGAGTATCAATCTTTTTTCTGGTCTATTTTTATCCGTTTGCTCCTGGACATGATTCCACTCCCCTGTCAGGATAAATTAAAAAATCAAGAATCATGAATCGTATCAAATCGTGATGAATTCTTGAGTATCGAAGAAAATCGAATCGTTGGGTCAGGAAATCGATACTGAAACGTATCGCCATGATGGGTGTGATTTACACCCCTAATTACCAGAGTATTCAAAATAAAATACATTTTAAAACATGTAAATGTTGGTGTGCAGGATTAAGTGGAGATGGTGAGCGAATATTGCAAATTGGACTCTGCATACCATGCTGCCATACGCTTTATAACGGGTGCTGGTTCTACTCCCCACCACTGTCATCTCTATGACTCTCTAGGATGGCTCCCCCTTTCACAAAGAAGACAACTGCACATGATGACTTTTACTCTGAAAGCTACCAGCCTACATCTCCAGACTTCTGTCTTTTTATACATGTACTTTTAAACAGGGCTTGAAAACGAAATTATTTTTTAAAACGTTCCGTTCTCAACAGTTCAGGCAGATCTATGTTTAACGTTTTCGTTCTCTGAAACGTTCCGTCACCAAAATATTGGTCCTGAACCGGTTCGGAACGCAAGGATTTTGTTCATTTTTAAAGTTCCTTACATTGTCCAATGTTAAGTTCAAATGTATTTTTTATTTCGTGGACTTTCAAACTTCATTGCAACTATATTAACGTCAAAACCGGGTTTAAAACACCATTACATTCGCTTCCTCGTCTGTCCACAAGATGGAGCCCCAGACGCATGGAGCTTGATGTCTGACAGTGAAAGTTGGATGGATGCACAACCGGAAATAGTCTTCCAGACATAAGATATGTTAAAATGTATAGAGAACAAAAAAAACATTTTTAACTGGTTTTGTCAATTTCATAATGTTCCGTTTCTGTTCTGGAACAGTTAAAGAAACCTTTTTTTGTTTCTGTTTCCGTTCCTCGTAAAATTCCGTAAAATTATGTTCGTTTTCGGTTTTCATTTTCGTTCCTTGAACCGGTTTGCAGCCCTGCTTTTGACACCAGACGAGAAACAAATATGTTTATATTAAATATTCCTGAACTTGGCTGAACTTGGAAAAAATGCATTCTCCCACTATGCCCCGTTTTTATGGAATAGTCTGCAGCAGAATTTTAACCTGGAAGCGCTCCCTACAGTGTGTTTTTAAAGACATGCTTCACAAAGTGCTCAAACAAACATGTAACTGCTATGGGTAACTGTCAACATCTCTACTCTGACAATGCACCAAAATACCTTAAATGTGTCTGTTTTTGTTTGTCTGTTTTTACACACTCTGTTTTATTTTATTTCTGTATATGATGTTTTATGTTCGATGTGTCAGGACTTCCTGAAGGGAGAGATCTTGTATCACAATGGAACAACTCCTGAATAAATAAAGGATGAAAAAAAGTAAGTTACAAGCAAGGTACTTAGTTACAGCAATATTGTCAATGTTTCATTTCAAAAACTCTTAAATGAACAGAAAGATGACATAAGAATAAATTTATTAGCTGCAGAAATGGATGACATTCGATTACCAAAATAATCGCTACTCGCGGCCCTAGCACGTTAAGAAAGCACACCAGTGTAGCGTAAAATGACGGGACTATTAAGTATCACAGTATAATTATGGAAACTGTTAGGGCGATAATTAGTGAAAGTAAGAGGGTATGGGAGGGGCTGATCAAGGCCATTAGAGGGAGCTACGCTTCAAAAGCCACAGCAATTAGCACTAGCGGCCCACTCCACCCACTGCCCATAGCCAGACCCTCCTTCTACACATTGTTACTTCAGCAACACATGGTAACCTGGAATAACACAAGATGATAATCCACTATTCCACTCAATTCAAAATTGTTTGATTTTGTTGAGCTTACAATTACAGTTACAATTAGAGGTGCCCCGATCCGATCCTCAGATCGGTGATCGGGGCCGATCAGACTTTTTTTTTCCATGGATCGGGACTCGTGATTTTGTCCCGATCAGGATCGGTAAATAAGTCGGGGAGCATGCCAAATGATTGTTCATTACTTTGACTATTATTGAAATTGACAATTGTGCCAAAAAGTTTGGGTACTACCAATTTTTGCAGGATCAGAACTCTGTATCGGGGATCGGTATCAGGGATCGGGACTCGGTATCGGCACTCGGTACAGGAGATTGGGATCGGACGATCTTTTAAATCATAGGGTCAGGATCGGGAGTAAAAAACGTGCATTTTCAATTCCAGCGTTTGACTCCAGCCAGTGAGCTGTGATGCTCCAGATGTCTTGACAGTATGATGTATGTGTCTGTGAGTGTTTCATCTCATTTTACCTTATTGTTCACTCAAAGGGAAATTTTTTTTGGCTTCTCCAACACACAACGGAAATATAGACAGGGCCAACAGAGAAGCCAAGAGTCCCATCAGTCATAGTATAGACAAGTTTACAGGCCGTCTTTTTTACAAGCTGTTTGTTGATGACCATTGCACAGTTAATGGGGTTCGTTCAGATACGGGTGGTTTAGTCCAAAAAACGTTTAGTCACCACAGCATTACGGGTTCTGCCCAACCCTGAACCTAACCCCTACCTTAACCCCTTCCCAGAACCCCAAATCCTGACTTTTGTGACGAAACAACCTGCACCTGGTTCGTTGGTATATGTTTTAGGAAGTTACCTGAGGAAGCCGAAGCCTCCATTTGTGGTTGAGAAGTTGAATGTTCGCGTCAGGAGTCGACATATAATGCCTTCCTTAGGAAACGTGGGTTCAATTCACTATAAGGAGCGGACGTCTGCAGTGGGTGACTTTAATGTAATGTATCTTTCATGTTGGACATTGAAAACCCATGGCCAATAAAACACTGAAAAGGTGTGGGGACAAGTGCTGTAAGATGCAGTTTATGCTCCTGTTGGAGGAAGCTGAAGTTGACACCTAACTTCATGCAAGGCATAATAAGTGAGGTGGATCCCATATCGGCAACACACGTACCATACAGGCACACAAAAACACACATACAACAACCACACGGGCGTAAATGCACACACAAGCCCGCACAAATGCACATGATGCAGGCACACTTACAGCGCATACAGATACACACACTTAATCATACACACACACGCACACACAGACCCGACAGACAACACAACATAAATCACACAACACACACATATTATCAGAATATTAAGCAATCATAGGCATGCATATGGATGTTGTATATGCATATGCAACACACAGATGCCCCACACACACCCATAGACATACATATGCAAAGGGGAGGAATGCAACTACATGAGGATTGGGTCGAAAGATGTGAAGGACAAGTATAGGGCATTTAGGAATATATACTGTACCTATGCACAGAGAGAGGGAGAGGGAGAGAGAGAGACACACACACACAAACAG
>OMKY01146093.1:0-15842 GCA_900302395.1 Bregmaceros cantori
GGCAGTCTGTGAATGTGTGTGTTGTGGGGGTGGGCATGCTTATGGGGGGGCGGATGGGGCGGGTCTTGAGATAACTCAAGATGCTTAGTGTATTTAAATGATCGAGCAAGACATGGAGAAAGATGAATGGCGCCATTTTCCGGCCTATCGGAATCAAGCGTTACGCCGTTGTGCTTTGTGAGATTTCGACCGAGGGGGAAAGATAGTACACAGCTTCCGCTAATAGAGTCAGTTTACCGAGGAGATTTGTCATTCAGCTCTGCAAGTTCATTATCAGACTTGCCGGGTTTCTCGGGTGATCTATCAAATCCATCAAAATGCTCATCAACATACATTAGAACGACGCACGATGATACAAAACAACTGGCGTGAAATGGAATGGAAACAACTCGTAGGCAGAACCAGAGCCAGCCCTCCTTGGTTGATGACTATTGCAATTTATATGGATAATTTATTAGGATTTATTAAAATCTCCCAACTAGTACACAAATCAATCATTTCATATTATACATGCATAGGGTGGATTGCCATGATGTGGGCCATTTTAACAGCTTCCGAATGTGAGATAGTCAGTGGCATCTATTGTTGAACAGTTGATCTTAATGTTAGTCACATTACTATAGTTTGCTTTTACCATAGTTTCACTGACGTTCATTAGACTAGGGAGGAGCCAGAGCCAGTGTCCCAAATTAGGCAGTGGCCCACATTAGGGGAATCCACCCTATACAGCGTTGGGTAGTAATAGATTAAAAGTAATCTGATTACAGTAATCATGTTACAAAAAAATAGTAACTGTAGTCACTCATTCAACCCATTTCAGAGACCATTGCAGAAAAGCTGGACAGGGGATTTGAACCTGCGGCACTGCTCGACCTATGGTCTGGGGGACGCGCTCTCTACCCGTTCGGCCACCACACACCCCCTCGTTTCTTTCATCTTAACCCTCGCTTGGGTCTGTAGGGCTAAGTTATGCTAACAAAGTCCCGCTGCACACAGAGTGAGTGAACGCAGAGGCTACAGAGGTATGTATCGACTGTGGTCCCTTGGCTAAGATCAGAAAAGACACATACTGCAATAAGAATTTCTGGTGGTGGTTTCCTTTAATATCTCAGAAAACATTTTACAACTCTACAGATCTGGAGAAAGGCTGAAAAGGCCATTCCAAACCTGATTAATGGATTGTGCTAGTAAAACATAACTAGCACCCACAAGACATTTTCTGAGGCGGCGTGCAGCCTGCTCTACCCTCGTCTGGCCGCTTGCGCTCCACTCTCGGGAGTGGCTTTTAATTCCGTCCCCTGTTTATTATGCCTCCCGCTGTGCGTTCATCCCCAACTCTAAAGACACTGTAAAGATTGTACACACCGTGCCACCCGATAAGTAGGTGAGTGCTTGGGAGTAGGTAAAAAGATATACGCTGAGAAAGAAGATATAAGTCGCTAAGTCATTATTTGCTGCACCATGCGGGGGGTGAAGGGGGTGGGGGTTGCAGCCCAGAGAGCAGTATGTTCCCCTCAGCAGGCATATACCAAGTCGTGAACTCTAGTTCCTCCTGTGTGACATCCCAGCTGTCTTGCACTCTTTCAATGTTGCAAAAACTCCCCCTGGGTGTATGTCAAAGTAGGCAGAACTGTGGCAGTAATGTGTCAAGAACAGTTAAAAAAAAAAAGAAAAAGAAACGAGTGTCAAACTGATTGCCAGCATTGCTTTTTGGCAGCATTTCCACGTGGGGAAAAAAAAATAATTTTCCTCGTTTGGCTTTGAGTGATGTTGAGGCACGTTGGTGGTAATCCTCTGTTGAGTATCTGTGTCTTTTTCTCTCAGTGAAGTCGGCAGATTGGCTGCTGTTCCTCTGTCCCGTGTGTATGCCGGCAGCAACGTGCCTACCCTCCTCCTATTGTCAAAGCAATTATCTCGTACCACAGGAGCAGACATTTGGCGTACTCGACGATGAATCAAACAATAAAAACAAAAAGAACAAGATCCTCTCCTGAGCAACCATGCGCGTCGTTCACAACTATACTTTATTCTGGCAGGACTATACCTTTTTGCCTTCGCACACCACTTTAAAAACAACTGCACAACACATAGAATGGATTGCCCTTTTTTTTCAGCTTCCTAATGTGGGACAGTCAGTTGCCTAATGTAGAGCAGTGAAATTTAGTGTTGAACTTAATGTTAGACACATTACCATAGTTTGCTTTTACCATAGTTTCACTGACATTCAATAATTTAGGGAGGAGCCAGAGCAGTGAGCAGTCAGTGGCCCACATTAGGACAATCCACCCTATAATAATGTTCAAATTAGCGTGTAATTCTAATATGTACCATTGTCATTTCATAGTAGGGAAAATTTATGTTTGGCTAATGTACCCAGTAGCATTTTGTTTTGAAGTTTTGATTGTGACAAAAACAAAAACATTGAATTGTTACAAAGTAATCAATCAAACAACTACTGAGCTACAACTAGATCTTGATTGTGGTATATAACAATTATATTACAATCTGTACATTTGTAACAACAGCATTGCTGCATCATTGGCATCGTCTGAACACTAACAACAACAATAAATGTTTATTATTTTTAATTTAAGATACATTTCACTCAAGCTATTGTTCATTCAAGTTATATTTCACTTTCACAACATTTCACTACTAATCCTGAGTTAACAGTGGACCTTATTGTCACTATTAGGAACGAACGATCACGTTCGAGTCCGCTTCCAGAACGCATCGCAACCATTGCGATGCGTCCTTGGGAGGAGCTCATTATACGTAGTAGGAGCGGCCTCCACCACTCGTATGTCGACTGGCGCGGCTGCACACCTGCACAAGTATGCGCGCACGTGCATCACAGAATTCGTGGACACGACCGAAGGTTGACACTTCAACGCATCAAATATGCACTGTTGATACACACCTCAATTTACATGAACATGAACAAACCAAAAGTAGATAGGTGGTTGAAATGGTCCGTATCGAGAATCTAAAATGGACCACATCGAGAATCTGCGGCACGCTCCACCTGAAATGGAATCAGGCTTCCTGTCCTGACGTCACGATCTCGTTCCAAATATCATTTCTATGTCTTGTCTGCAATCAAATGGATTCACAAATGTCCAAGATATATTTCCATATTTAATAAAAATATAATGAAAAACAAATTCTACTGCTGCTTACTGAAAGTATACCATTTTTAATTTCAAGTAAATGCTTTAAGGGAGGAAAGAAGATATGTTGAAAAGTATTACAACTATTACACTATTCATGAAAGAATTGAGTGACACCATATAATGCCTTTAAAATTCCTGAGTGGATCGCGGATCATCAGTAACTGATTATGCTGATAGCATGCTAGTTTGGTGCCACGCTCCCCTGTAGGGCCCTTGATGTAAGCTAGCGCTCGGCTCTAAATATACCCGCTCCTCAATCAGGCGGCTTGGACTCACGCTGACCTTAAGCTGTTTTATGTAGCGGCTGAGTTCAGGCATTTTATGGAGTTGGCAGGTGAGCTTAATGCTCTATCTTTCTTTTAGCCAGACTACATGTTAGGTGAGCTAAGAGTTGAGATTGATTTAGTGTGGACCTGCTGCCTCTTACACCTTTAAAGGGAACATATTATGGCAGGTTAACTGTTGCAGCAAGAAGGAAAAAAATTGAAAGATCATTTGTATGAAGATTTGTATCGTGCCGCTGTTGCAAAATGGTTTCATTAAGTCTGTAGCAGGAATTTTATTTTCACAAAGTTATTTTGTGGCCGCGAGCACTGTTTTTCATTTCTTTCTTTATTGAGAGAGATAGTGACAGCATTAAATCGGAAACTGGGATGTCGGGGGGAGACATTGCAGAATAGCCGGGCAGGGGATTTGAACCTGCTCGGCCACCGCGTGCCTCTTGTAGCAGGAATTATACTGACACTAAAATTAGTGAATATTATTTCTATGTTACTGTTTACAGTATCCAAACATTTTTCCACAATGGGCAAAAACGTGACTGGCCGTGACTGTCGTTGGAATGCATTGTGATTTTAATGTATTAGTGCTACAATCAACATTTGTTTTTTTTTGTTCTTATCTATGGTCTACCATTAGGGTGGATTGCCCAAATGTTGGCCATATATTTGCAACTTCCTAATGTGGCACAGTCAGATGCCTAATGTGGGACAGAGAAATGTGTCGACCAGTTGAACTTAATGTTAGACACATTACACACATTTTTGCTTTTACCATAATTTCACCGACATTCATTCGTTTTGGGAGGAGCTAGAGCCACTGGAGCTTAGGTGTCCCACATTAGGACAATCCACCCTCCCATGCCTGACATTCCAATTCTTTGGTAAAATGACCCAGGGTTGTGTTTACGTTTCTGGATAACTACTTCTGAGGCTGCAACGGTTTGCACGTACAGCACGCGTTCCAGTGCAGGAAATACTCCCCGGAAGCCGTTTATCCCATGACCTTTGACCTTGACCTGTACAAGGGAGGGGGAGGGGGGCGGGCCACGTTGGTGGCCCTGCATGGCTGACGTGTCCGTCGGTATGACCTGAGCCTGCATTCCCACGGCGTGCTAACCTGAGACGGTGTTCCCTTGGCGGGGGGCAACTTGACAAAGCAACACTGAGACTGTGTAGACCCCTCTGGATGCCATGTTGGATGGAATTTTAATCAATCAATCAAATATACTTTATTGTCCCAAGCGTGGCATTTGTCTTTAGACATCAGAGGTACAACATATAGCACAATACGCCATTACATAAAAAAACAGCAGCGGCACAACCACTCAGCGTACCACGTTCAACGATAAAAGATGACAATGAAATAAAATGCTGAAATGTTACAGTGCAGCGCAGACTGCACAGTAATAAAATAAAATAAATACAACATGCATGAGAACACTGATAAAATAAGTGTGAGGTAAATAAAAGAGGTGAAATAGATAAAAACCCATCAGTGAGAGCTGGAGTCTGTTTTGTAAAATATGTGTATTTCTGGACTCAGGGACTGCACCTGGTTTTTGAGAAGTCAGAGGGGTTTCTGTTAGGGATGTCAATGATAATCGATTATTTTATTTTTTTTACCAAGAAGTCAACCGAACAATTTTATTACAATACATTTGGCATATATGTGTACTCTGCATCACAAAGAATATCTTCCGTGTGGCCTAGGCCATAAGTAGAAGAACATTATTAGCACTTTTATTCTTTAATTTGATAGCTTGTTGAAACATTTTTTGGTCATGCAGGTGGAAAGTCCTGCCTTTTATTGTAACGCACCATATTGGGAAAGAGATTGTGACGTCACGCGCTTCCAAAAATCTGCCCGAGTGAGCAGCAGCACCATCTGCTGTCAGGCGGAGTTGTATGCATACACGTGCCATTGTTTACATTCCTGCACACGCACACGAGCTGCTGAAAGCCGACATGTCAGGGAATCACTTCGTTAAAGGCTGTGGAGCGTCATCGTACACGTTACATTTCTTTAGTTTCCCCAAATGGAGCCCCAAGTTACTGCAATCCAACGAGATGAAAAAACGCCGTCTTGCTTGGCTGCTGCTGGACGATAAGGCCATCGACTGCATTCCCGGACGGGACGAGAGTGTGTTCACTACATTTCCATTCAGGTTCCATCCATGTCACCTAAAATATTTGTCAAATGAGTGTCTAGTATCTAGTAGTAGTATTTCAATGTTGCGTTTCCTTCGCACGTAATCCTACGTATTACACAATCCTACGTATTATACTACGTATAATGAGCTCCTCCGCAACCAATGCGATGCGTTTGGAAGCGGACTCGAACACAAGTGGCGTAATCGCTTGATCGTAATTAATTAGCAGTGTCAAGGGAAAAAAAGTGAATGGTTAATCGATTAATAGACCAATAAAATAAATAATAATCATGATCCCTTAATAGATTCGATTTGAAATCTCACCACTACCCTCGTGATGAATAGCAGTGTAACACCATAATTATTACACTGATTCCCGCCTGCTATCTGGGAAAGCTGCCCACGCCGGGTGCAAGGTCACAGCGTTCGTTGACCTCCCCGACCCCGCGACACCCTCAGGCAGCTAATGGAGTTATCTGTGCAGAGCAGTTATCTTCTGTTAGCACAGCCGGACAAAAAAAATGGTGGCAAGACAGGATTCATTAGTGGTCTCTTCTGTACACACTGTATTTTTAGGTTAAATGATTTTTATGGGGGTGGTCAGGGAAAAAGCAGCAACAATTAATGTTGTTTAGAGATTGGTGATCTCCCGCTTTTTAAAAGTTTTTTTCATTACAACAAAATAAACAAAAGAGGAAACCCACCATTCACGCACACACACCATCACACACACCAAACACACAAGGGATGAGGGACAGGGGAAAGGAAAAAGGGGAAGAAAAATCCTACCGTGAAGAGGAGTTATTAGATTTGCTGGGTGGATTGTAGCCTAGCTAGCCAGAACAAATGAATCGTCCACGCATTGCACACAACTACAACAATCATTTGTTCTGGATTAAGCAGGCTCGAAAACGTTTTTTTTTTTTCCAGTGTCATGAAGTTCAAATCACAGCGCAGTAGGCGTGACAAGTGGCATGGAGGCCAGCGGCTTGAATTGAACAAGGCACGTCTTAACAGGGCGCTGATTGGCCCACCCAAATTTCGGTCACTATCTAATTTGTCTGCCTGGTTGGTCCAGACCTACTGGACCTTCTAGTCGCATGTAACATGTGGACGATTAATTGGTTCTGTCTTGCCAGGCTTGGCCGATTGCAGTCCACCTTTTAACGGGCGTGTAACAAATCACGTATTGCATTTAATTAGGACAATTTGGAAGTGACTAGTTTCTTCGATCTTTCGGGTTATTCTATGCCAACACAGTTCCGCACATGGAGCGATAGGTAGGGATTGCCTTAATGTGGGCCCTTTTTTGCAGCTTGTGGGACAGTCCGTTGACTAATAGGTGACAGTGACATGTAGTGTTGAACAGTTGAACAGTTGAACTCAATGTTAGACACATTACCATAGTTTGCTTTTACCATAGTTTCACTGTCATTCATTAGTTTAGGAAGGAGCCAGACCCACTGGAGCTTAGGTGTCCCACATTCGGCAGTGGCCCACATTAGGGCAATCCACCCTATGCATCAACTGGTTAACATCAGGAAAGAACATATTTCATTGTCAAGGGTGTTTTCCTATGCCCATGTGTGTTGTGTGGATATGTGCACGTTGTGTGCGTTTGTGTCCATTTCTCACTTGTCACCATACGGATGGCCTAAAAATGTATCAATGCACACAGCCGCCGAGGCTTATGGGCTTTGATAATAATGTGTCAGTGTATATGCACAGAGGAACAGCCTGCTGGCGTGCGAATGCGAGGCTTTGTGGATTTGCGGACATCTGTGATTTGTGAATACTGACACTAACAGAAATATTTTCTACTGGATCTGTGTGGCTCTGTTTGTCTGTCCCCCCCCCATGAACAATGTCGCGCTTGCCCTATCCCAAATAATGTCATTCCCTCATGGATGAATTACGGCGTGCCCCAAATCACAAAAGTGATTAGAATTCATTGTCAAATATGGACTGATAATTCTCAGACAGACAGAAAAAGAAGACATGGCTGTCTGTGTTGAGCCCAAACATGTGCGTTATGCGGTTCGTCATGTGTTTGGGGAATGAAAAGACTTCTTGCCCTTTAACTAATTCACTGCCAAAGACACGTTTCTGCATATCTGTGTATAGTACCGCTGCATCTTTGGGTATTACTGTCCAAAAAAGTGGGTGCAGTAGGTCTATCTGACCACCAGAGGGGCTCCATATGCCACCTGTGGGGCCATATAAAAGCATAGTGGTGGCCACCATTGGCACTGCACCTGCAATTACTCACAGTTATCAGCAGTTTTTAATGATACCCGCCCCTGTTCCAAGGGCTATAACTAAAGAATGGAAACAGGTAGAAACATGTTTTTTTTCTTTGATGATAAAGGTTCCTTCCTAGTGAAGTTTCCTTTGCCATGTGTTTGCCATGTGTTGACAAGGACACATAAGTTACATAACTTATTTTTCTATGGGTCTTGGGGGAAAAAACTCTGGCATTGGGACGTGCCAAATTTGAGACGGGCTGGCACTGTGTTAATGGACTCTCCAACAACTGCTCACTGTGAGACAGTCTGTGTTGTGCTATTGTTCTGTCTTTCTCCAAGTCATTTATCCTGGGAAGTATGTCTTTAACACATGGCTAAGTAGCTCAATATTCATGGTCTCAAAGAAATATAACAGCTATTATTTCTTGGATTTATCCAAATGTTCCACGTGTGTGCGTGCATGGACAGAATGATCCGGTACAGCTGTGATGATAGAGGCTCTTATGTCTTGCTCTGTTGATTGAACCAATCAAGATGTCAAAGTCATTTGGTTCGGACTGAAGATGCTACAGATGTGCTCGCCGACAACAGCATGTCTTGTTTGATTAATGAAATGTATGTTTTATGTTGAATAATATTTTGACAATTACAAAGAAATTTGGCAAAGAATGTAAACATTATCTGAAATGTTTCTAAAATTTGAGATAATTTCCGTCACATTATAAAATGTTCTGAGTAGATATAATCTGTAGAGAATATTTGGTTCATCTCCAAACTGTTACTAAACGGAATGATTTTTTCCGTGCTTTTAGAGAGGTGGACTGCATGTTGTGACTGGATCACCTCGACTGCCCACGAGGGGCGCTCCAGAGCACTCTGGAAGAGCGACATCAGATGTGTGCAAACCGAAAACGTGGCAGATATTCATAAATCAGTGCCATGCATAGACTTAAAACCACAAACGACTATTGTGAAAACAAAGCTAAAAATCTGTACACCCAGTCAGAAGTTATGGACCAAACAAAAATGTTTAAAGTGCTGGCCTCCAAAATCCATCCATCTGTTCAAAAATTAGTGCGTTAACACAAAACACGACAGCGGCGGATGCGGCGCATACTGATTACACCCCTGATGCTCTGTGTTTCAGGCATTCAAAAAACCTGATTGTAACTCTCCCAGTCTTTTGCCACATCACGCAACAGACAGAACAGCATTATCGGTCCGTTGCCTTCGAACTGCACCGAGCAAATAGCAGTATTTAATCCTTTAACATGGGGCCGAATAATTAAATGTGTTGTGCTTGTAGCGCTGAGACCCCATCTGGCAGTCGCAGCAGCAGAACGCCATGTAAAAATGTGTGCTTGACAAGACAATGAATCCAACTCTCTAATCGGCCTGATGTGACCAATAGATAACATGAATAAACATGGCTCGGATGTGCCTGTTCCGCTCAGCAATTCAATGAGCCCCGCGCTGCACATTTTCCATGGATTACTGGAGTTTCACTTCTGGTTTTACTGTTTACTTTTACAACCTTTACTCACACAAAAGCTACACTTTCATTCCGACTCGAATGGGGATGCAATTATCCAAAATGAACAATGCCTGCTCAGTCGAGGCAGTCTGCTCAGCAAAAAAAAATGTGTTTTCTAAGCATCACAATGGAAACAACACCCGGGTTTGTAGTAACAAAACAAGTGTATTTGGACAGAATTCGGAATGGATAGCAATTCAATTCGGAATGGATAGCAATTCATTTTATAGTTTATAGTTTTAACTGTAGCCCTAGCTAGCAACAGGTTTTTAACTTGTTTTAACTGGTTCAACTTGTGTTAACTTTCTCAACTAGTTTTAACTTGTTTTAACCTGTTTCTACTAGTTTTTAACTTGGTTCAGGTCCATTCCGGAGTATGCATACTCCACTCACGGACATCCGGGTGAAATATAGCAACTCTGCTAAGCCCGTTTTGTACATGCATCTTCTCATGTAGCATATCTCATGCTGAAATGTTTAATGGCTCTGTACTGTCTGTCCTAAAATAAAATTCATTCATTCATTCATTGTTGTTCAGTCACAGTGTATGCGCGTCTATTGGCAGCCAGATGCTGTGGTGAAAGAAAATTAAGTTTTAAGTTAAGAACTATTTTTCCTAGAATGTTGAGGTCCTTCTTTATAATGTATTTGTTATTTCTGGTATGATTAGATATAATCTGTATAGAGTAGTCGGTTTACCTTCAAACTACCAGTGCAAAGTTCTTCTTGGTTGCTCCAACCATTGAAAGGGTTTAACTCTGTGAAATATTGAAGACAAGGCCTTTAGCACTTGTAACAGATAAGTTCTGCTTTTTAAGAGTTGGACCATAAGGGGGTGGCCCTGTGGCGCAGCGGGTTAAGACCACTGCTCCAAGCCAGCCCCATACATAGTCTTGTTGCCGTGAGATCGCCCTCATGGTCATGTACTACACGTCCGCTTGTCCTCGCTCTCTCATCACCCCTTCAGACTAACGTTGTCAATAAAACGAGAAAATGGCGTCTGCACTTTTAAAACTTTTAAAAAAAGAAGAGAACTGGACCTCAATTATTTAATTAAATATTGCCATTTATAGTTATGGATCCTGTCATTCCACAATGTGCCTATACATGTCCCTATACATGTCCCCCTGTACACAGATCCCAGTCCCCTACAGGTGCAGTGTATATTGTGTGCAGCGTATATTGTGCATATTATGTGCATAGTATCATCTGCAGTATCTTTAGTGTACATTGCGCATACGGGTATATTACGAGTAGACTATCATATGTTGTGTATATTTCTAGTGTATATTGTGTACATGGTGCATATTATGTGTAGAGTATCACATGTTGGGCATTATCCCTTGCCTTGTTACTTGTTGTGCATTTATGCATCTATGTCTAACACCGGTACTAGGACTAATTCCTAGTCTGTGATGCTGTATCATTGACAATGGCAATAAACTTCATTCTTTTTTTTAATTATACGTTATTTTTTCCGGCGTCAGCACCGTTTTTCCATCTTTATTGGATAGGATTAGACGGAAACTCGGTTGAAGAGATCGGGGGTAGACATTGCAGACAAGTCGACGAGCGGAGTCGAACTCGCAACACTGCGGATGCTGCGGTAGACGCAGCACCACTAACATGAATGGGGTCGCGTTAGGTGCGGTGTCCATAACCACTCGGCCAACGCGGACCCCATAACATTCTGATTCTGTATGATTAACTTGGTCTGGCAGTAATCCACCCGAATGAGACTTCAGACACTAGTGCTAGCTTTGGTTAGCATGCACACAACATCTGTTGTGGGCCGTATTTGTTGTGCTAATGTAGTGGCTCCCCTTCCAATAGGTGTCTATAAATGTACCCACTACGAGACCCGGGAGAGGCTATCGATCAGAAGCCAAAGCCCCCGCTCCTTAATCCGACACCACACATCACATTACCTCCTTGGTGACCCGGAGGGCCCAAGATAACTCCGACAGCAGGGGCCGCCGCCGCCGCTGCTGTGGTTCGCGTCTCGCTGGGGGTCACGCATGCAATCTCCTGTCAGAAGTCTCCCTCCTCCTCAATCAGATCAGCATCGCCTTTGAAGGCATATCCGCTGACCCCCCAACAGCCGCTGTCTATCTTCCGACTTTTCCAATTGTTCCATAATTGAGGGTCAGCTGGCACACGGGGGGCATGACGAGGAAGTTCCTGGAGCGTTGAATTCTGGACATGAAGTCATTCGGTGGTAATAGAACAGTAGCTGGTAGGGGAGTTACTGGATGTGACTCATAGGGTGCCCCTGTGTCAGTGCACTGAAATATAGTATGTTATGTGCACTGGACACTTCTATAGTGTGTTCTCTTCCGGTTTAGTGCTGTCTCAAATCAAACACATCCGTTTTGCACTTACTGGATATTGTGATGATTTGGTAGAACAGATTCCAAGGGAAACCACAGGCTTTCCTTCAACATCAGAAAAAAACAACAACACTTGTTTCTACCCTTTTCCATTCTTCAGTTATAACGTTCAGAACAGGGGTGGGTATCACTGAAAAGTGCCCATATTTACAAAATCTTCAGTAAATGCGGGTGAAGTGTCGACAGTGGCCGCTAGGTGGCACTATACGCCTCCGCTATACACTCCCTTCATAGGCCCCTGAGGCGCCGTATGGCACCTTATGGCGGTCAGATAGAGCTTCATTAGACCGTAGCATGGGGATACAACCACATCAACACCTTCACAGTGAAACCAGAAGAAAATCACAAAAACATCTCCACTTCAGTGCCTGAAGCTTCCTATGTCAGTTTGTGCATGAATTTTAGAGTTCCAAACCCAGAGCCTAAAGTAATGCCCAACATTACTTGTTGCATTTGGCAGGGGATCTCACAAATATTTACACACACACACACACACACACACACACACACACATATATGATATATATATATATATATATATATATATATATATATATATATATATATATATATATAGATATATATATTGTATATATATATCATTGTGATCTGACCCCTAGTGATTTCAGTCCTGTTATATTACCTGAATTGAGATGGATTGATTCAAAGTGTCAGCTCAGGTTCTGGAGGACACAGAGAAATGGAAGGCTGAATGAGCTTGGACAGTTCTACTACATGCTATTACTTTTAACATATCCCGGAAAAGTTGTTGAACTAAACTTTTAGCTTTTTTTTTGTTTAGTTTTTTTTTTTTTTGCAGCTCTTACATTTAGCGAAGGACAAAGAGAGGACAGACTCCAGTTTCTATCAAGTAATAAATAAAGTAAACGACAATCTGTACGTTCCTTCAAAGTGAAAGTCTCGTGGTTTTAACAGGTAATAAATACAGTGAAGGACACTCCTCCCGTCCTCACCCCCCTCCCTCCTTTCCCCCCACCCCATTCAATAGTGAAAGTGTCTCGGCAGTCAATAAACGGAGGGACTGACAAGCAGCGCAGTCTCGCAAAGTGTTTTTGTATTTCAACGCTCAAAGAACATTCTTTTTTCAGTACCTTCAAACTAAATGTCCTCCATTGTCAAGATGAACAAAGATGCTGGACGCCCTAGGCAGGTCCCATCCATTCTGATTCAGCGTGCAAGCTGTGCGATCATTATGGACATTGAAAAAACATTGGGGGTGATCGATAGAATACAGAGAGCAGTAGGTTGGGGTATAGAGAGGGGACAGAGAAGGAGCTTACGGAGAGTTAATTGGTGACTGAGAGACAGTGTGAGAAAGGCAGAGAGGACAGAGAGACGGAGCAAGAAAGAACATAGGACAGGGGTTAACAAAGACAACACATGAGTGGTTAGATGCAAAGATAGAGGGCACTGAATAGCATGGAAGAAAATAAAGTGTAACAAATCAATATTTCGCTCTTGGGAAATCACGGCCTTGGTCGATACTTATTTTCAATACTTATTACTCAGCGTGGCTGTTGGAGGCCGAAACAGATCTTTTAGAATTGTTAATTTATTCACTGCACTGCATTTTTTATTTGCATAGTTAGAGTGTACAGACACATGAGATTCGATTGGTGAAGCCGCTCTATCCATTTTTACTTTTTCATTTGATAATTGATAATGAATGAATGAAGTTTGAATGAATGAATGAATGAAGTTTATTTCGAATATTAGCACACAGACACAAAATAAAAGTAATTGAAATTAAAAATAATGAAACACAATAATACAATCTGAAATAAAGATATGATGATGATGATTAAATTAATATTCAAATAGGAGTGAGAAGAAGTAAGACTTATTACTCCCACCCCTTGTTTGGCATAAGCAGCATTTGAATGTAACTACATAGACATATATGCTATGCTGCATACACTTTGTTATTTATAATAAAAATATAATTTGGAAATGCGGCAATTAGACATTGATCAGCATAACCAATAATTACAATGTTCTCTGCAACCTTTGTTGAAGGCTCTCCTTCTGTGATTTCCATGAATGGGAAAACCCCTGCCTCTATACTGCCCTCACGATTTCCAGCGGCTTTGCTTTCCAGTTGCCTTGCTAGGGACCAGAGTTGGGTGTAATCCGTTATAATAACAACGGATGGATTACTAATGGATTACTTTTTGAGCAACTTATGTGTAACTTGTAATCTAACGCGTTAGTTCCCATTGACGGGTGATCCGCTCCTAGTTACATTTTTTTCTAAAGCAATACATTACTTGTTAGACGTTACTATGCCTAGATTTACCGAAAACGCCCCCCTTCGACACTCAGACACTGTTTTACGGATTCATGTGTGCACGCGGGTGTGTTTGTGTGTCGTGGGAGTGGTTCTGCACTTGCTGCTGCTGCTGCTATCACACCGGTGTAGTGGACTGTGGCTGTGGTGCCCTGCCGTGGGGTCGGCCGTCTGTGGGTGCGGGCGGTCAGGTTAGGCGACACGATGTGTAGCCTGAATGCGTGATTTAGCCAGACGCGGCGTTCCCTGCACGGGGTAAGCCCCAACTGAACCCTGCACGACACAGACAACAGACTTCAATCGGCCGCGGTACGGGCGGGTGCAGTGCCTCGGCGGGGCTCACGCTTTCCCGTTGGGGGTCCTGGCTGTCCAGTCTGATCGCCCGTCTGTGTGGATGGTCGCTTTTGTCGCACGGCTTTATGTCCGACCGCCACAGAGCATGTGTTTTAGTCCGCTTCAAGATGTATTCGAATCCACTTGAGGCGTTATATATATGAGAAATTTTGAATTGTATTGTAAAACAGGTATCAATCGTATTCTTAATTGGGATTTATTTTATCGGTAACGGAAAGTGATCTAACGTTACAATCTAATAAATGTAACCTCTCGTTACATGCCTCAATCAGTAATCCAGTAACCTAACAGATTACTTTTTAATGTCAATAATAAGTAATCCAACGGGATAACAGTCAAAAGTAACGACACCCGACTGGGGTGAGGACGATATCCCTGTACGTGAGCGTGGACATGTGTGTTCGGTAGAGCTAGAGTGGCCCGGGGACTGTTACTAAATAAAACCTGACAGAGTTTTTCCATCTGGAGCCTGCAGCGGCTTTTGTGACACAGTCCAGTCGGGACCACACTGCCTGCCTCCGTCCCCCGCCATCACTCCAACCCCACTCCCTCTCACCCCACCGTCTCTCATACCTCTACCTCACGATGTGTTTCCATCCCCGCCCTCAAGTCTGTCTTTTTGCACCTATTTGGTTTCTTGCGGCCTGGCTGAGAGACGGCGGTGGGAGAGGGTTCGGGAGAGAGCGATCGATGGCACCGCGTTCATCACTCTGGGCTGTTTTTGCAGCTAACCCTTTCTGTGCCAATCACTTTCGTGCCGACTAATCGAACTGCAACCGATTAATCGATTAACAGTGCTGTCAGTAACTAACCAAAGTAAGAAGGCTACTTTAATTTTAGACTTTTTCCCAGTAACCAGTAGTCGAACGCATACATACATACATGTAAGTTAGTGACTTAAGTGCACCAGCAGGTGGCAGCAGAGGGTTTGCCTGAGGCATTATGTCCTCTGCAGGCCACCATAGGTGGCAGTGTTCATGTGGTGTCCGGCCACCGTTTTGGTCCTCAGTCTTCCCCCTGTTCTTGGGAAGGTGACACAAAACTACAATAAAGAAGGTCTCAACCGCGATCATCACATGTCTGACTCTCCTTCGTATCCCACCCGGCAAACATCACTAAACACAACGCAGTCCCAGGTGTTGGGAGGCAGAGCGACCCACAAGGCTTGGGTTACATATATATATATATGTATATATATATATATATATATATATATATATATATATATATATATATATATATATATATATATATATATATATATATCAGAGATGTACACGAGTCCCGACCTCACGAGTCCGAGTCGAGTCCGTGTCTTTAGGGGTCGAGTCCGAGTCGAGTCTCGAGTCATTTTTAAAGATGTAGCTCTAAACGCTTGGAATTGAATGCAGAACTAGATTTGACTA
>OMKY01146226.1:0-12588 GCA_900302395.1 Bregmaceros cantori
TAACCTTTTAACCTATTCTAAGCTTGGACCCAATTTGTTACATTTTTTGGGGGCTCAAGCACAGTATTGTAACGAAAGGCTGTCCCCTCGTGGAGGAGCTGGGAATAGAGGAACTTACATCGGCAATAGCTGAACTCAGCTATTGCCAAGGTTCGTTCGGACTCTATTTAAGGGCCGTGCTGGTACATGCTGAGACACCAACGGTGTCAGACCAGCATGCACCGCGCTGGTGCATCTCATTACACTATTTTAGACTTTATTGAGAGATAGTGATAGGATTAGCTAGGTAACTGGAATAAAGAGTCGCGGGGAGACATTGCAGAAAAGGAGAGGGGATGAGAACCCATGGCACTGCTCAAACTACGCCCCCCCCCCACTGATTTTACTTCATGAAGGTTTTGAATACCAATGAGGTGGGGGATGTATCCAGGGGGCAGTGCGGGCAGGATTACATGGAGCTCTACTCAAGACAGTTTTAGAATGAAACAATTACGCCTACAATTCACCTTACTATAGACGAGTTCGGGAGGCACTTCCGGTGTCTGAACGTCACTTCCGGTTTCATTCACTTCTAACTGTATTTCATCAATATTTATACAAAAAAGTTAACAAAGCAAGAAGAGTAACTGGTCACAGAGTGACATCTAGTGGTCGGATTTTTAATTGGTGTGCGTTTTGTGTGTTATTGTGTTCACGTATCGCGGCCTTCTACCTGACTTTATATACATACATATAGGCACTGCAAGTGAGCGCAGGACAAAATGACTCCCCCCAGTGTTTCGCACGTAAACTCGTCTATAGAAATCATTTTCTCTGTTATAAACCGTTTCGATACAGCTTCTGCAGAATTTTCAGTGGACCTTCAAACATCAGTGCTGGTGTTTGAAGCCATGGAAAATGGCTGCCACTGAAAGGGCCAAACGGGGACCAGAAAAGGAGAGAGTGAGTTTAAAAAGATCAAAATGAACGTCCCGCAGAGCAGAGCAAACCCAGACCCAAGTTGATTTGATCATTAGCTGGTCAACTGGTGCTGTGTTCAGTCGCTTATTTGGATGCGAGCCAAGGCTGGGTGTTTGAGCCAGAGCCGTAAACAGCTTGTTATTTTCAACTGAAACACATCTAAGCTGTCTTGAAATGTGTTGTTTTTCTTTTAGTTATTTTTCAGACGCTAGATCCATTTTTCCATTTTTATTGATAGGATTAGTCGGAAACTGGATTGAAGAGATCGGGGGTAGACTTTGCAGAAAAAGGGGAGTAAAAGTCGCGACACTACGGACGCTGTGATCTAAACCCCCCCCATTCTTAACCAATAGGAGTCCGCGGGGACCCCCCAGAGAATCCGTGGAGGAATTTAAATTTTAAACCAAGGGTCCGCAAAGGTCTAAATGATGTTCATTAACACCTGGGAGCAGCAAGTGAATAACACTAGCAGTAGACACTAGAGTTGAATTGTTAACTAGCACCCTGATAGATATTTTACCAGCAGTTTAAAGTGATACTATGCATTTTCTTTTCCACAGTATTCCAAATGTTACTGCCATATCAGCCGTCGCGGAACCTGAGGTCCAGCGGCACAGGGCTCTTAGTAGTTCCACGAGTTAACTCCAAATCGCATGGAGAGGCCGCATTTAGCGTCTATGGCCCTCGGCTATGGAATGGTCTTCCGGAGGCCCTCAGGGCCGCAGAGACTGTCGATGTTTTTAAGAAAAAGCTCAAGACACATCTCTTTGATCTAGCTTATAACTAGGATGTTACTGTCATCGGTACATCAGCCCACTGTATTTGTTTGCGTGTGTGTCTGTGTGTGTGCGCGAGTGTGTTTGATTTGGGAGGCTGTGGATGACGTTGTTCTGTTCATTGTTCTGTCTCTGTAAAGCACTTTGTGTTGCTCTGCATGAAAAGTGCTATACAAATAAATAAAGTTTGAGTTTGATTGTGGGACGGTTCAAAATCATCAGATCGAACACCCCTAGTGCGAGACGCACAAAAAAAAATGGAAACACATAGCAAATGGCAAAATGGGCCGGAAAAAAAAACGCACAGTGTCCGCCCGGCTTTAGATTGGCTGACTACTCGACAAAGGAAAAGTCAAGCTTTGTGCCTAGTTAATCTGTAAGTAGAGGTTGGCATCAGCTGGAGTACCACAGGCAAGCTTTACTGAGCTGTGTTGCCTGATGTCGACTGGCTAACAACATTTCCTTATACATTCTACATATACACATATACACACCCACCCTGTACCATTATAAACAGTATAGTATAAAGACATGACTGGGTGGAAATGTCAATGAGGGAATATAATGGGATGAATTGCAAATTGAGTTTGCAGAAAAGGTGGCGGTCACTGCTTGCTGAGCCTAGCAAAGGTTAAATGAACAGTATAGGCAGTGCACACATTATTCCTCATCATTATGCTCTGTGTGCTGGGTGGATGTCGGTGGGGAGACCAAGTAGAGGAGATTGGAGCCCCCGCCTGGAGCAAGCGGGAGGTGGCTGGCTTAAGGCCCGGCCATACTTCACGGTGGGGTGGGGAGCAGACCGCCCTGGTGTAGTTTCTAAAAAAACTACAACACGTCATCAATGTGCCTCGGTACATGTCGGTGCACTCCTCCAGAGTGCACCGCGAGCACTGTTTTCGAAGGAGAGTAGGTGGAGCCGCCGGGGGGGCAGAGGGAGGCGGGGCACCGCGGTGATCTGGACTATGGCCACCTTTTACCCAAAACGACGCGACGGCGGTCACGTGTTCACCTTTACGGCGGGCTGCTTCCCACCCCACCGTGAAGTATGGCCGGGCCTTGAGTCGTCTTCCTAGGAGGTAAACATGGGCACCGACCTGAAGACAAAACACATTTTTTGGGAGCGTGCGTTATATGAAGCAGGTGTTTCACTTCAAAAGCTGACCTGTGAGCTGTTCACCATGACATAATATTAGTCAGTAGGGGGCGCTGATGCACCGAGTGCAGTCCCAGTTATTAAGTTAATAAGTGGTTTTCATTAAGTCCCGAGATATAAGGTAAATTAGGCTAGGTTAGTAATTTAGTAATTTATTCAAACAATAACATTTAAAAAATGCAATTTACATACATTACAGTACTTAGTAGTCTTACTCAAATTGTTATTTTACTCATGTATTTTACTATTACTTGAGTAAGAAATGTGGCTACTTTTGCCATCTCTGACCATACTACATTTGGAGTGTGTGTGTATGTGTGTGTATATGGTCCCTTCTACCAAATTTGTTCAACGGTTGGACCACACTAAAAAACAATGAAACTCAACAATTAAGAATTCAGACTTCAATTATTTACAATGTATTTAACATGATGACTGTACTTTGAGTTATACTGGCATGTAGAATGTGTTGAACGTTTACCCAGGTTTTACCCAAGCCAACTGAGCTCAACCGCACATACTGCGGTGGCTTTGGTTGAGGGAAAATTAAGGCGCAGTCGTGGCAGAACAACTTGAAGGTATATTTTACAATTTCTCTTTACAAAACATCTCTAATTCAATCGGACAGCCTGCTTTAAGTCGCACCACACATTTTCAATAATGTTCAGGTCGGGGTCTGAGATAACCGTTCCAGAACGTTGTACATATTCCTCTTTCTGAATTCCATGTTAGATTTTGACATACGGAGCACATCGGCTGCAAGCCGCACATCGGGAGTTGATGTGACAGAGGCAAAAACAAAACGTCATAAATGTCAGCCATAATTCACAGATCAAGTTGGTGCAACACAAAAATTCTTCCATTGATGGTTTGTTGGCGCGTGACACATCATTGTGTTGACTCCACGGACTCATCGCTCTGACAATTATTCAGCGGCAGGCATGTAAATAATGAGAGAGCGTGGCCTGGCGTGCTCCAATTAAGCTCTATCTTCAGTGGACGGGCGGTCACGGCGCTCACAGCTTGAAGTTCTAAATGTGAAGGTTTTATCGCCGCTGCCTGAGAGTCACAACATCCAACGCTGCTGCTGCTGCCTTCACCAGCTTTATACTTTAAACAAATGCATGTGAAATGGTAAACAGGCCGGAACCGAGAGGATGCTTGGATGCTTCAGCAGGATGTGGCACTACAGTCTGTTAGAAAATTGTCTATCGTTAAACTATACCTATACCTATTCAACTACTTTGCTCGGACTGCATCCCCCACCATATTATTATTATTTTATTTTTCTTTGATGATTGCCTTGGAGGGCACAATTTTCTACTGGTTTTCAAATGTTTTTTTTTTTTTTTAAATGACAAAAGGCTGAAGGGGTAGAGACTGTACACTGCATACCATTTGCAATAACATAATACCACATGCTCTTCACACTTTGATTAATTATTTAAGGTGTAAAAATGCGGGGGTGGATTATGTATGTGTGGATTTTGTTCAATGCAGTGCAACTCTTGTGTTTTGGCAGCATTGTAAGGTGTTATGCATTCCAAACATTCTGTGTCTATTTGATTCTTCAAAGATGAATACATTTTATTGCGAACATTTTTATTTCACACTTCACAAATCAATCACGCCCTCCCTCCCAGATCTCAGTAGTTTCCCGGTGTTCCTTCAGTGTTCTTATCTAAGCATCTCAGTTATGGCAGCTGCAGCTCCTTTCCGTAAGTCTAGTGTATTTGCTGTGGCTCTGTTGATCCGTGCTGTGGATAGTTCCAACATGACGATGTCCAGGAAGTATTCCAGCCATTTTCGTGGTGGCAGTTTGTGTGGTGGCAGCCAGCGTTGCACACTGCACCAGGTTTTTTTGCCGCCGTTAATCCAGCGAGCCATATCTCCCGTTGTTTGGTGCTCAAGTCCAAGAGCGAGTCATCATTGAGTAGAAGAAGGTTCGGTTGCATGGGTACCATAACACCCATTATAGCCCCTTTTCCACTGGCTTACTTAAGGCCAGCACGGCACAGTTCACATGCACATCCACCCCTTCTCCACAAGGTCAATTCGGCCAGGAAAGGTTTCAGGACCCGCTGAGATGTGGGTCCAGAATCTGGCCTTCGTTGGCCACATTTACTGGTCGCCGATTGGTCAAACTCCGAGGGGGTGATGAAACGTGGCCAGCCAATCACAGGAGGGGAGCGTGGGCCCCCCATTCCCCAGTCTGGAAAGCATCAATAGAACAAAGGTAGAAGGGGTCACCTGCCACCAGTGGGGTGCCACTGGTGGCAGCGGAAACACGTTCCCCGTTAAATGAACTAAACTTACCTGATATGCACAAGTCCACTACTTCTGGACAGTCCCACATACGTTTGAATGTCCCAGATACTCCTAACGTGCACAAGTCACAATTTCATGTGATATCTTAAAAGTGGTGTATGAAGCCCTCTGACATACTTTAAAGTGTATCAGATGGCGATTGTTTTTTTTTGATGCCCTAAATATATTCTTCCAAACAGTTTCCCAATCAATATTGTCCTCCCCCACAACATGATCCCTGGTCCATTCCCTGACCAAAGGTAAAACTGACTACTCATGTCCACAGTTTTTATACTTTGACTCAAGTCATGTTTGCTCAAATAACTTTTCAGTAGTTATTTTATAGGTTTACAGCGAGGGATGGGTTGCAGATTTAGGCAAAGTTACACAGAATGGAGATCCTTCAGAGTAGTTACTGAGATATAGGCCTGGGACGATTTACAATATGATTGTTGATTTGCTGAGTCATAACAATTTGCTAATCATTCCTGAGATCGTCAAAAGTGCTCATGTCAGACCCTGGTCAGAGTTGACAAGCCGACGAATATCATATATTGTGATATTATTATATATTGTGATATTTTGTACCACGATGATCATACCACGAGAACTCTTGAGGAAAAGGAACAGAACAACGAAGATACATACAATTAATAATACATCTCTGTTCCTTTCGTTAAAATCAACATAACATTGTAATTGCACTCACTTTAATGCCATGGAGGGAAACCCTGAGCTCCTGCCGCATTTTTATATCTTATTCAATTGGCTTCTACTTAACCCGCTGATATCCCGCAGAGATAGAAAGTTCTCTCCTTCTCGTGAAGAACGCTGCCAAGAAAGCAATCAAGCGTGGATTACAGCACACAACGGAACATACATTATTAATAGAATGTGAGTCAAAGCAGGTTGAGGCGAACTGCACAAATTCAATATTGTAGATGCAGTTGTCCATAAGTAAATTGTTTGATGTAAAAGGTAGAGCTAATTTATATACACAAAAGTGACCATGGAGATGCCACGAGGCACTACAAGGGGCTAAGCGGCACTCACATTGGGCGTGTCACACACTTTGTTGTCACACACTTTGTCATACAAAGTGTCTGCCGCCCATACATTCAAATGAGACCTCCCACGCTCAAAATCAAAACAATGGCGAAAGGTTTGATCATAACGTTCACTTACCTGCAGTGCAGTCGGACTCTGAAACTTACCGCTTCTGTAGTTCTATGGCGATCTGTGTTGCCGTGGTTCACCCAGTGCCGTGGCGAACTTGGGCGTTCATCTACCCTCGTGCAAATCCAGCATTTCAAAACTCCAACCGGATCCACCGACAGACGTCAGAAAACGATACTTCGCATGCGGCCAGTGTTTTTTTGCCATCCGTCATCAAAGTCTCTCATAGAAGCTATCATATCACACTAAAGCGACGGTGGCTGTGTGTCAGGCCTAGATATAAACAAGACGGGTGTCCTGACCACCATAGGATCAGCCCCCTTGGGGCACCTTTTAAATGACTCTCAGCAGCTGTTTATTTTATACTAACGCGCCGGAGGGGGAAAAAAAACAAGTCTCTTATTCCGGTTGAAGTTCAAGTTCAAATGCCAATGACCTCAATGACCGTCATAAGCAGTTCACATAAAGACCTAGAACACTTACCACACATAAGCCTCCGCAATCACGGTATTCAGAACAAAATGCACAACAACCCATGAATGCAACCAAGCTCTCTACCTCCCAATTCACGACAAGCTAATGAAGCGCGTTGCATAGACAAGAGTCAGCCTTAAATTAAGAACAAGGAACTCCTTCCGTCAAAACGAATTCCACAACAGGCCAAATACATAGATACTGCCAGCAATCATATAATCATATACGTACTGTAAATTGGACCAAAGTTGCTTAAAAGAAAACAAACAATGTCCCCTGGCCAAGGCACCGGCTCACAATCTGGAGTTGGCCCCCCCGGGGGCTGCACATGGCTGCCCACCGCTCCTGAGGGATGGGTTAAATGCGGAGGAAGAATTTCACTGTACATGTATGTATGTATGTATCTTATCTTATTGTACTTTGGGAGAACCTCCCTTTTGAAAAAGCTTTAAAAAATGATTTTCATTTGGCTTGCACGCTCATGTTTGCTGCTACAGCTGCCTGTCACCAGACTGATTTCACACACAGAAAGAGCCCCAACAAATAGGATTTCAAAATTTCCCCCGCTGGCTTTTGATTGACAAAGTCTTTGTGAAAAAGAGATTTATTGGTGGCTACGGAGCGGTCCTCACATTAGCTTGCCCCGCGGAGGGGTTATATCACACAAGAAAGTTAGCAAAGAACAGCCAGACTACAATAGCGTCTCATTTTGTAGTGTCATATCGTCTGGTGATGGAGGGAGCAGCTTGGAGTCTCTGGTGTCCTTCCAGGGTTATTAAAATAAATGTTTTGGTGACTGCAATTTCCAAACTCCATTCTGTGCCCATTCTGTAAACCTACTAGTTCTAATATTTTATTCATCCCTAGGAGTTAAATTATGTTCCTTCATTTTCAAAACCCTCAAGCTCTCGGCTACAGCTGAAACTACCGCTTCCTTTAGGTGAAGTTTTAGCAAGTCACTGCGATCTCCCCATGGTTGCACAAATTGACACATTTCAATGACACACATAATGTTGTACTAACAGTACTAATAAAAGAAATTGACCCCTATCAAGAATATTCTTAATTTTCTATCACAACCCGGCAAGGAATATGACAAAAGAATGAGAAGGAGCCAAATAAAAAGTATTTATCAAAGTCCGCTTCGTGCAAAACTCAGAACACCTGCATGTCAGGCAGCCTTGGAGTCTGGGATAAGGCACTCTGACACTTGCACGATTTTGTCACATGCATTGCCACGACTTGGGACGTAAAAAGAGGCAAGGGTGCCGTGGAGTTAGAATATAAATTTTTCTAAATTGATGCAATTGAATAGGCCTTTTTTCCAGGCTGCAATGGACGGGGCAGAGGGGCTCTTCCATTTCAGGAGCAGGAAACGCCGGACCAGAAGTGTTGAGAAGGCGAGAACTCGCTTCATTTTATGCTTTAACATCAAAGCTTTATAGGGGCGAGCACACTGAGAAGGGCCGGTAAAGGATCACAGGGGACTTTGACAGAGTACAGGGAGGACAAAAAAAAAAATCAAATACCTCATCCCAGAATGACTACAGTTTAGGGCAGGGCTATTCAACTGGTGGCCCGCAGGCCAAATCCGGCCCGCCAACCATTGTTTTCTGGCCCCCAGAACAATCCTAAAAAACATGTGTTCTGGTCAAACGTGTTTTATCTATCTGAGATGCTGCTCTTTACCTCACCAGAGGCACTAGAAATGTGTTGTTGAGGGTTCAAGCTAACTGAGATTCTGTTCTTTACCTCAACAGATGCACTATAAATGTGTTGTAGTTTAAGTGAGCGGCTGCTGTTTACCACTATTTGTGTGTTGTTGTTTCAGATGTTACAAACAAGAAAGCACCATTGCTGCATAGAAGGAAGTATGCTACTTTAAACAAAAGTCATGAAAATTTGGTGGTTTTCCCTCGTGACAAGTTGTACAAATAGGCCGGAGATTTACGGGTGGGGCTTCTGGCAATGCCGCCCTCTGAGCAAAGTAGTTGAATAGCCCTGGTTTAGCAGCGATACGCAGGTACGCATGCGTACCAAAAATTAAAAATGCGTACCGAAACCAGGATCATGTAGTGCATTTGCATACCTATATTTGTGTGTGTGTGTGCCTGAACACTGGAGCGCTACTGTCAAATGTTACTCAAAGTGTAGTCGGCGCGGTTATCTGGCTATTGGGGCTCCAGTTTGGGGGCTAATGTTGCGGACCTTTTGTGATTTTCTACACAACCTACGTTGTGTTGTTGTGTTGTCCAACGAAGCCAGTTAACAACTGCAACGCATCTGCTGTGTCCGAGTGACATAATGCATCCCATGGGTGCCGAAGTGTGCACGCTGAACGCGCCGACTGGATTGCAGCAGAACGAAGGTAATCCATTTCCAGCAAATCGATAATTCATTCAAAAGAAAGAAGTTGTTAGTAGCTGTTGGACCTCCCGCGGTGCTCGTAACATCTCAAGCATACAGTCTACGGTCGTGAGCCATCGAGCCCCCACTGTAAACACAGCCAGTCACATGACCCGCGTGTCACGTGATACTCACTACATTGCCCCAACTTAGAATATTACCGTCCAGATCAAAATTATTTTGACGATAATGACAACTAGGGACAAGGAAGCCCAATAACGTTCAACAAAAACTATAAAAATACCACCAAAACAATAATTGCGTACCAAAAACGTTCTGCTGGTACTCATATGAGTAACTCTTCAGAAAAATTATGTGCACACCTGGTTATAAATGAGTGTAGATGGTCCGATGGGGAGAGTCCACATCTCAGGCAATTGTCCATAACATCAGGGTAAATATGTGAAAAATATTTCAAGGAGTTTAATGTTGTCGTTTATATGTTTGAATGACAAAAACTCAGATGTGTTTTTGGAGAGGTGTCAAAACTCCAGAGCGTTAAACATCAGTTCCAATTATGTGAAAATGTTTGGTATTGCAGACTAATGCGATTTTCTGTCAACCAGATTGTCTGCTTAATAATAAATAGAAGTTTTGTTGGGAACATTTTTGAATTGTCTTCAGAACAAGGCGAATGAAGTTGTTCAAACCATCTATAAATAAAATATGTACAGTATTGGAAGTATTGTTTATTTGCTATACTGTAGACATATCAAATAAACACATTGGACAAATGCCTTGCATCAAGTGTGTAAGCACAAGTTAGGGCTGTACGATTTTGCCAAAAATTAAAATCCCGATTTGTGTCTGATTTTGTCAAATTTTGAAAGACAAAATATATAAAAACTAGAATTTTCATATTTCAAAATTTGCAAATTTGAATTATTTTTTTAAATGAGCAATTATCAATTTGTATACATTTTATTCACCCATATAACTTGAAACCAGACCAGCAAAATCATTATTATCAATGTTAAAAAGGAAATCTGACTTGACGACTACACTTTTTAAAAAAATCTTCTGAACAAATTAATCCAATTTCGATTCAAATCAAATTTTCCAGAGGCAACCCACACCGACATCAGGAGAACATAAAGCAGTGCTAACCACTGCACAACTGTGCTGATGTACGTATGTGTTCTAGCGACTACACAGTTATTACATTTGTTCAGTTGTTATGTTAATTATGCATGGCATGAAAAGACTGAGAAATTAGTGATATATTAATTTTGCTTTCCTACAAATTAATCAGCTATGTTGGCAGCAAAATTCCAAAGTACCAAAGTATACAAACTATAACGAAGCAAAAAGTCAATACGCATTCAACAAAGGATTGATAAAAGAGCTCTATTAGACTCTTTTCCAACACAAACCACCTCAGCATGCAGTCTTAGTTGTTCTAGGGTTGTATATATTGCACATATATTTACGTTGCACGTTATTATGAACCATCGTGTCCGTATAGCTGCATTTGTTCTCTGAGGATCCCAACAGACTTAACCATTGGCTGCCGCGCCGTGCATTGTTACTTACCTACGCTAGATCATTCTTGCTGATCTTGTCCGGTCAATAGATTGAGGATTCTTCTGAGATACTTGTTCATGAACATTTGTAGTTTATTTATTGTGTTCTTGATCATTCTCCGGGTCTCTGCCCATATGCCAAAGACATATTTGAACCGAACTGAAACACAGGAAAACATCAGGAACTAAAACAAAGTTTTGTACCGCTCCCAGCTGCTAACTCCATGACATTCTTACTGCATTGAAAGGCCACGTGATCTTCACGATGCATATCTGATATTAGTCACACAGTGTTGTTATTTTCACATATTGACTTAACACATGCATTAAAGTGATGTGCACGTATCTCAAACGCGATTGTAGACGGCGTTAAAAGATAGATTTCAGTCTGTGTTGCTCTGCAAAAGCGCGGTAAACAGAGTATAGAAATATTATTAATGAAGAAGGTTTAGCCAGGCTTTCCTCTGGGCGTCTGCCAGAGCGGATGGGGGCCTGCGGAGGCTCCGTCGGGCAGGAAGAGGTAATTAATAGCGGTGCAAACAGCTCAGTGCGAAGGCGTCCCTCGTCATTGGGAAGGGGAGAGACTCGTGTGGGGAAGCGTAATGTGTGGCCACAGTCTTTCAGAAAGTCTCAGACAGGAGCGGTAATGAGCCACCGCATGCTGTGTCTGGACGATAGTGTCTTGTTGCTCCAGAAATAACCATGGAGAGAAATACCAACATATACAACTTAATCACACAACTGGGCAGATCCAGTGCAATTCATCAGTGCACAGTTGCACACACATTTTAAACTGTAGGTATTTTGGTGAAAGTGATATGTTGGCTTACTAACGGGCATCTCAACTTGTAGAAAATAGTTGGTAGGGGGGAATTTAAAGCAGCATTCTGGCAACATATCCAACTCGGACCTGCTTGTTTACCGCAAATAGAGCTAAGCTGAGTATGAGGCAGGGCTCCGAACCGGTTCGAGGAACGGAAACCGAAAACGGAACAGAATTTTACATTATTTTATGAGGAGCAAAAACAAAAAAAGATTTCTTTAGCTGAACAGAAACAGAACTTTATGCAATCCACAAAACCATTTTGAAAAAATTGTATATTTAAACATAACATATCCTATGTCTGGGAGACTATTTCCATCCACTTTCACTGTCAGTAATCAAGCCCCATGCATCTGGGGCTCCATCTTAAGGACTGACGAGGAAGTGAATGTAATGGCGTTTCAAACACTGTTTTCATGTTAATACAGTTGCACTGAAGTCCACCAAACATATTCTGTATAAACTATATCTAAAGTTAACATTGCACAATATAAGGAACTTTAATAACGAACAAAACGTTTGCGTTCCGAACCGGTTTAGGACCAATATTTTGGTGGTGGAACGATTCCGATAATGAAAAAGTTAAACATAGGCCTGTCTGAACTGTTCGGAACGGAAGATTTTAAAAATGATTTCGTTTTGGCTATTTCAAAATTTGCAAATCGTGTCAATTTTTGGAATTAAGTAGAGATACCTCACCCTTTGGTTTAGGAATGTTAAAAAGGAAATCCGATTTGATGATTTCACTTTTTTAAAAATCCTCTGAACAAAATAATCCCATTTCGATTTCAAATCTATTTTTTTGAACAGCCCTAAGTCCAACCATGTCGTTGCAGAAAGAAAAAGAAAAAAGTAACGACCCTGTTTTGCGAAAAGTAAGGAGTAGAAGTACTGATGTTTTTATTAAAAATCTACTGAGTAGAAGTAAAAGGTACCCACAGAAAAAAGTACTTCTAAAAGAACAGATGCAAAAATTCTACTTAAGTA
>OMKY01146228.1:0-11569 GCA_900302395.1 Bregmaceros cantori
CCCTAGACCCCTGCTGTTGTCACGACTTGTCTTTCTGTTCTGGTTCCCCGCTGTTGTTTCATTGCCATGTTTTGTATTATGTACTCTGTTGTCTTGTCCCATATATTTATATGTATATATTGTAATTTGTGTCTATATGTATATATTGTTAAAGCGTCTTTGGATATATAAAAGCGCTATATAAATAAATGAATTATTATCATTATTATTATTATAAACTATTATGCGTGTTGTCTTCAGGAAACAAAAATAAAAATGCAGAGGAAAAAAGAAATATTAACTATACTCTTCACATTAACAACCTCAAGGGGAAAAACATAACATGCCCCTCCAGGCTAACACACCTGGTTGGCGATTTTGCCACCGTGTCGTCCGAACGGCAACGCCGTCCTCTTCAAGGGAGCGGGAGCCAATCCGTGCGCTGCTGCACCGACCAGGCACAGCTGCCGCTGGCAGGGAGCGGTCCGTGGACGAAGCACGCGGAGATGTGCCGTCCGCGGACGACCGGCTCACAACAGCTTCTCCACATACATTAAAATGCTGTTCCCATTCATTAAGTACACTAAATAATACGAAATATACACCTGGCACATTTTTTAGATGAATAAAACATTCGTTCGTGTCCTCATTGCCCCCTATTCCCTATAAAGTGCACTACTTAGGATGTGCCATTTTGTTGGGATGTATATTGCACTCACAATATCCAACAATGCACGGAAAGTAAATGAATAAATAGTCTGTTATTGGATATGCCATGCAGTGTTTTTATTTGTGAATTTGCATTCTTATCACATTTTATCCTATTTTTATTTTTAGTACACTTTTATTAATATGACGGCTTTGCACTGCACAGCAACCCAATGATTCTTTCATCTTGTATGTATTATGCCCTTCGGCAAGATAGTCTGGCTTAGAAGTTTTATTTTCCTCATCTCTTACATCAAATTGCCTGAAGACGGTCCACTCAATTGTTGTGCCAGTGATGCCTTTATGTATAACTATCGTTTTGCATATGTTTTATTGGGGTTGTGATGTAACTCTGATGTATGGAACACTTTTCACTTATATTCAGCAGTGCAGTGCAGATTGCAGAAAAACCTTAAAATAAAAAGGACTACTACAGTTTTATAGATATGCATGCCTTTTAAATACATCTTGCTATTTAACAATGCAAATCCTGGTTCATGCAGTACAAGTTGAACTCTGACCGACAATCCAGATCCTTTATCCTTGAGGACAACATGTATTTCTTAATCTTAAATTTCAATCAGACAGGCATGCACATGCAAGCCTGTGAACACACACACACACACACACACACACACACAGGAGTCATGAGCGTTGACAATGAAAAGAACATAACAACCATGGATCTCGCACGAACACTGTCAGACATTCCTCACTCCCTGAAACCTGGGTGCAACACTTCAATCATGTGACATGTGTATGTCTAAGATACATTTCTACATAATAAAAATAATCTTGACATATCCCACTTCACCTAACTCCTACGCTAGGTTTTCACTACAGAGTGTAATTTTTCCGTACGGTACCGCACAGATATTTTCCGCCCGGATTCTGTACGGTATAAAACAGCGGTTTCCATTGTCGCCACTACGGCATGCGGCACTTTGGTATTAGCGCGTGAACAAACAACGCACTTTGCCAGTGGTTTGGCCAAGCAGGGGCACTGAATGGAGCTGCACACACGTTTGTTGTGTGTGCGTGTGCGTGTGTTTGTCCGTGCCCGGACCGGGATGAGTTCAGGAAGACAGAGAAAAGGGGGAAAGAGAGAAGTGAACACACACACACAACAAACGCGCACGAGGCCGCTTTGGTAAAATATTTGAAGATATATATTATTTCGCCTTTGATGCGCTGGAGCGCACAGTCCACCGATTGCTCAGTGCTGCTGTCAATCACTGAGCTCACGGACCCGCCGTACGGCGCGTGAAAAAAATCAAAATAAATGATTTTCTGGTCCGTACGGTAGTGGACGGTATGGTTTCCGTACAGAGTTCAATGTAGTGGAGCATACCACGACGGTTACAACACATTTGTTTTGCTCACGGAATCCGTACGGACCTGCGGAGGACGTACGGAAGAAAAAAAACCTAGTGGAAACCTAGTGTTATAGATTGTTGGCATGCCATACTTTGTGTTATCACACAAAAGACAAAATCAGCCAACTTTCAAACGTCATGATTTATATGAAATGAAATGTTATACTTAAAACCAAACAACTATTGGGAAAACAAAGCTAAAGAAATATGGCGCAAATCCATCCACCCGGTCAGAGGTTATGGACCAAACAAAAATTTGGCCAATGGGGTCTTGAATTCAGCCATTATAAGTGTTGGCCTAGAAATTCTCATCAGTTCATAAACGGTTCATTCAGTTCATGAGCATTAACACACGAAACATAGGACAAATCCATCAGTAGTTAACATGAAGGTCTGTACGCGGTGGCGGCCAAGCCGGTGGCACATGCAAAACCATTACATCCCCTACGGTACACATTTTGGGGATATAATTACATGCTGGCCGCTGGAGGCAGTAGCCGAGTGAGGCAGGGCCGCATCAGGTATTCCACAAAGATACGTGGCTCGAAAGTAATTTCTAACAGTTGGTCAACTTCATCGGATTCTTCTGAACATGAATAGCATATTGAAGAACATGAATGGTTCTTCAGAACAAGTTCTTTCTGCTAGATACCTAGTAGGAGTTCAGGGTTGCAGTGCCAAATTTGTGGGTTGCACCAAAATTACACTTTCATATTAAGGGGGCCAGAAAATACCGTCCCAATGGCCACAATTGGCCCGTGGGCCACAGATTTGAGACCCCTGCCCTGAACCATAAATGGCCAGCTCTGGTTAGCGTTGAGAGGCAGACCAGAAACATGTGGAGAGTTTAGTGTAAGTGAGCATGCATGGCGACAGATGAGTGTTAATTGGGGCTCCCGGCGGTCGCAGCTTCATGAGAGAGAAGTAAGAAAAGCGAGTGAGGAAAAGTGTGTGGCGAGGGTGTGGAGAGGCGGGGAAGAGGGGTATGAAGCATGATGCAAGACGGGGGTCACCTTGCTACAGAGCATCCTTAAACACCTCTCTCCCTATCTTTTTCTTTCTAACCCCAATCCTGTCTCTCTCGCTCTCTCTTCCTCACTTGTGCCTCCTTTCTGGTGATGTTTCATTAAAATGAAGAGTCCTCCTGGGAGAATGAAAGGAGTCTAGGAAGATTCAGTTTAGTTTTTTAGTGATTCCCCTACAGACACACAAACGGCGAGACGCACACAACACACACACACACACACACACACACACACTAGCCTGCATGCCATCGACTTCCTGCCGTGGTAATGGTGGTGAATGGAACGTTGCGCTTAACGATTACCACAGATCTATGATAGAGGCGGTAGAGACTCATTATTGCAGATCTATGACGGACATTCATCACGAGAAATCTGTGATAGGCAGGCTACACAGCTGTCACGCGCTGGCCAATGCGTGACGAACAGATCGCTGGTACCAGGAGAGCTAAACTGAAGCTGACACTAGGAACATTCATACATGGATGTTCTCTGCGTGACATACTGTACAAACTGTGACACATCCTGAGAAGAACATCAGGGAATGCACTTATTTTGCGGATAATGATTAATGTGCCATGTGCAATATGTGTGTCACACAATATTGTATCCCCGGGCGGCCGCTCCTGATGGGGGTCGTGGGGCAGCGCCCGGGGCTTTGGAGGTATTTGGGGATCTTGTTCCTGTCATGTGAGTGAAACACGTAATATATTTACTAGTACATGATTTGACAGAATGAACGGCATTCATAAATCCAGTGTTTCCTCTTGCTGTATATCCTCGGTGCCAAGCCACGCCTATAATTTTATTGTCAAATCCATTGCCTGCGTGTGTGTGTACATGTCTGGGTATGTGTGTATGCTTGCTTTTTAAAGGGGTTGGGAAGGTTGTGGGTCAATTTTTCCTTTTATTGGAATTGAATTGCTCTGGATGAAAGGTGCTATATAAAGTTTGATTTGATTTGATTAAGGTAAATTGGTGTGAGCGCTTATCCATTAAACATATTTTTGCATCACGGTGGTGTAGTGGCTAGCACTGCTATCTCACAGCAAGAAGCTCCTCAATTCAATTCGATTTAAACCAAAACCATGTTAGAGTTTACCTGCTCTAGCCAGTGTCCCTTGTTCAGAATCTGGAATTGGCCCCTGCTCAACTACAGAACAAGGAGCCAACCCTGATGTGAAGTTCGCCTGTGGCTGCCCCAAGGTTAAATGCGGAGGAAGAATTTCAACATGCATGTATGTGTGACTAAAAGGTTAAATAAAATTGCTATTATTACCTGCGCCAGGGCAGAACCCGCGTAGCAAGTTATGTTTTTGGTCGCGTTGGTTTGTCTCCTCGATAACTGAAAAAGTTGGGTACGGATCTGGGTGATATTGCAAAGTCGTTGGAAATGACGAAAGAAAAAAGTGATTACATTTTGGTGCATTTCTGTTGCCTAAAAGTAGCATAACAGGCATACATACATACAACGGGTGAACGATCCCCGTTCTCCGTAGTGACATCTCCCGCAGCTGTGCCCGAGGCGCATTTAGTCTCCCAAACGGCCAATGCCATTTTCCACCGGCGGTGCCATTTCCAAATGTTTCCGATTGCGTTTCAGATGTTATCGAACGCATTTCTGCATGAAGCCATATAGCTTGTACCTTCCCCTCTAGTCACATGCATTGTTTCTCTACCTAGAGAGAGAGAGAGAGAGAGAGAGACATTCATTTCACAGAATTCAGCGATTTCAGCACCTTGGACAGTGGCTCCCTATAGCCTGGCAAGTCAGGCTAACACGCGTGTTCACAAATGTCTTTTCTAACAGACACCTGACACCTAATCAACCATGTCTTTTCACAAAGATTTTTTTGATTGGGCTTAATTATGAGAGTGGGGGACGGGGGTGGGACTAGCGTCCATCTATCAAAATTAGGTCGTGGGGCAGAATTGAATGATTGGATTAACAGAGGAAATGGCAGGCATGTAGACAATGTGATGTTTTCTAGCTATCCTAGTCGGGTACCTGTATAAGGAATAATTTGCTTCTGGTCACCACTGCCGCAGTGTCAAATTAAGTTCTGTCCACATCCGTAATGCCTATGCAAATCTAGTATACACATACATGTAATATATACATGTTTATGGAGGAAATGAATTAATACTGTGATGCAAGACTGCCCCATCGTGGAGAAGCTGGGGGAACAGACCTGAACCAGATCGACAACAGGCTCTATTTATAGGGGCGTGTCGGCACCCGCCAAGTGACCAACGGTGCAGGCCCACAATACACTGTGCCGTTTCACTACACTGCCCCCCCTCCCCCACATGGCTTCTGTCCGCGGAAGCTGGCACCATCCCACTTCTGACACCATTGTAGTAAGGTGATGAAGACCTGTAAAGAGGCGTAGGCAGCAGAGATGCAATCACGAATAGGGTTCATTCAGGCTTCGTACACAGCAGGCCTAGCTCAAACACGCACACTCAGACACGTCCTATCTCCTTGAAAGTCGAAGAGGAAGAGAGCGAAGGGACGCTTTCAGACGCCCCACATCCGGTGGAAGCCCCGCCCCCAGGCGGACCCGGCGCCCCAGCGACAAATAAAGGCAGCCATCATTACAATACCAACACATATGCGTGCCATCAGCAATAACAAGGTACGCATTAAGAAATTGCACCTCAGGAGCCATTTTTGTAGAAAGAAAACTGTGAATGAGGCAGCTGAGTGCACTTTCGTAATCCCATAAAAGTGCACCAAATTACATGTGAATGACCTTCAAAGTAGTCAGTACTGTTGTATTTCCTTCTGTCTCTCACATTCACTCCGATGCTGGGTGGACTGAGAGACAGACATTGTCCAACGCACAGTCTGTCTTTGCTGCAGTGGGAATGCAGTGGGAGATCACAAATGTGTATTGGGGCATTGTCTGCAACAGGGATCATACGTCACCGGGCACATAATGACAAAACAGTTGAGAAACACTTGACCCATTGTACTTTGACACAAGCCATATTAACACTCAAAACACACTTACACACACTGGCACAGGCAGCACAGCAGAAACTACAGAAATATGTTCCTACTTGCCTTGCCGCTCCACTTTGGTTGCCCTGTAGTTCATCGTTAGCTTGGCTTAGTCCCACAGACCCAAATGAAGGTGAACCAAGAACAAAAAAGATGTTGTGTAAGCAAACGGCCGTGTAACAACTAACATAGCAGATTCAAATAGGAAACATTTGGAAGTAATTATTTGCTTCAATCTTCACCCTCGTTTGGGTCCATGGAGCTAAGCTATACCGCTGCGCGCAGAGTGACTGCACACATGGAGGCAAGACAGGCATGTATTGACTCGGCTACACAGCATATGTTGCTGTCTTAAATCAACACTTGAGGAGTTAAATTTAACACTGTGTCTGGGTGTATTTGGTCCTTATCAGAGTTGGTGTTAAATTAACTATTTCCATTGTGTTACATTTCGAAAGTAAAATGACCTCGAAATTGAGTAAAAAATTAACACTGGCTAACACTGTACAGCACCGCCGGCACGTTTGTGAAGGTACGGGCATCTGCATCTGAGCGGACAAAGGCCGCGAGGGACTGCGACACGGCAAGTCGGCAGTGCTGCTGCAACCCAAACCCCTGGGGTCCGAGCCGAACCTCGGCCCACCCCAAGGGTCGGGTGCTGCATGAGTCATGATGCAATGAAAATGCCGGCCTCTAAAGTTTGAGAGAGGACGAGGTGGGCGGGGCTTTGTAGAGTCTAATTGCGCCTTGTAAGTCTACAAATGAACACCAACACTAGTAAATATTCAACTCTCCCCGTTGTTGTAATAACTCTGAAAGAGTCAATGAACTTTGACACTGAATATTTAACACTGCAAACTCCACTGTGTAAGACCAGGGAAGAACTTATTTCAGTATGAATCCTTGGTGGTGCTTTCCTTCAAGGGCCAGGAATATGTAACATGCAGACCAGTAAACTTCCCCCTGACACAGCATGTAATTCAGAAATCATTGAGCCCTACTTGCAAAGCAATTTAAATAGCTTTTTTTGTAGGGACACAAAGTCTTATTTGGGGGCACCGCTGGAGTGCATGCCAGCTGGCACGGTGCGTGGTCAACTGCTCCTTCGGTATCCTCAATCACTGTGTGATTCACCCTCTTACTTTTACACCTGCGAACTCTACTCCTGAATAATACACCAGTCCGCTGTTATTTATTTATCTCCCCTGGAAGAGGCTACGCCTATGCACAGGGGGGCTTTATTGAGATACATATTTGTTTCATGAAAATAGTCAACACCGAGCACACACACGCACACACACAATGATAAAGAAGCCAATGCACTCCGAGGTCGGCTAAGAATAAATCCGGGGTGAAAATAACCCAAAATGTTATTTATTTATTTGTGTATTTGTGTGTTGCACCGGACCAGACCGGCTCCCTAATACGACTCCATATTTCACAAAGCTGGACCTAATTCTGTTCCAAGGGTATTGGAGTCTTTCTAATACCTTTCAGCTCGGGCCCAAATTAGCTGTGCTGCACGCTGATTTATTTATTTTATTTGTATTATTCAAACATGAGCAAAACAACAGCAAAATAGGCTATAGTTGGTTTTATGTCATTGGTGGGATGGGGGGCGCTCAGCGTGATGGATTGTCGGAGATGCAAAAAGCGTATGTGTTCTTCACGAGTCACAGAGTTTCGTTCTAAAAGAAGCCGATGATCTGTTGGTAAGCTAGCATTTACGTGTAGAAACCAGGACACTCAGTATGGATGAAATCATTATACGTTCTCCAATAATGCAAACAAATGCCCAAACCAACTTTATTTCTAGAGCATTCAGAAACACACACACACACACATACAGTAATGGAGCAAATTGCTAAGTAAGAAGCAGAATCACTTTTTTGCCACTTTGTGTAAATACCCAACATGTTTTTGGTCAGCATATAGTATTATATTACTACAAAAACAGTAGCATTATTAGCAGCATTATTAGTAGCATCACAGATCATCTTACCCTTTCTCCAATGACCAGACTGAATGTATAGCATGGGGGGTTGCGTCCATCCAGTGGGGGGTGTGAAATTCTCTGGCGCCCTGAGCGATGCAATACACATGCCTCACCAGTAGGTGCGCTGTGCGCTGTAGAACATTCTAACCGGAACTGTAGAAAAAGAATCCACGCTGTCACTCAGGGTATGATGTGTGGTGTGCATCAAAATGTGCGGTCCGCTCATTTTCTTAGGGTTAGGTAACATTTAGGAGTAGGAGACGAGGGTTAAAATTAGCGGTTATGGATAGGTTATGATTATGTGTTAGGATGTTATGGTTAATGTTAGGCGTTTGGGTTAGCGTTATGTTAGGAGTTGGGGGCTAAGGTTTTGTAGGGATTGATCATTTCGGCACAGTACATCGAGGCCATAGCATCTCTCATCCAGCACGTCAACAGTGCTGACAGCGCCAGCCAGCCACACCGAGCGGACCGAACACCTGGAATTATCTTGGGGACACAAATGAGGTACTGCAGAACTGTTTTGTGGACGATAGGGGGGGTTTGGCGTGATTCTGGGCCGATGGCCCCCACCTTTTCCCCCCAAACCGGCATCGTATGGACGCCCTCTAGTTCACACCCCCAATCCCACGGCCCATTGTCTGTACAACGCGGACTTTCAACAACCACAGTATCAAAGAGACAGTAATAATGATTATAATAGCAATAATATGAATAGACTGTCAATATTAGGGTTGCAAGGATTAGTCGACTAATCGTTGACTAATCGATTATAAAATTAATCGGCACCAATTTTAATAATTGATAATCGCCGGTGAGTGGTGAGGTCGCTTGAATAAACATTTAGATCAAAATTTGAACTAATTTAATAAAAGACCAGCAGCGGACAGCAGGTGGCTTCTGTGTGCGCTTGTCTTGTTTTATCTACTGCAGGCTAAATGAATTAGCAAACGATTGTAGGAAATGATGTATGAGGAACAAAATATTAATTATTAACTGGCCTTTATCCATTGCATCTGGAAGGTGTAAACATGAAGAATTATCTTTGAAGAGAGCGATAGATAGACCTTACAAAATTATGCTTAGACAGTATTGTATTTATATTGACAGGGGTACGCTAGAACACTGCATTTAGAACTTTTCATGGGCGTTGAATGTTGAACAACAGGTTTAAACCAATGTTTATTCTACTATGAAATGTTTCTAGACCAGGGGTTCTTAACCTTTATCATCCCAAGGACTGTCTTTCCCAGCCTAAAGCAAGGTGGACCCCTAAGAAAAAAACTATTTGTATTTTATATATTTATTTATTTATTTATATATTTATTAATTTATTTATTTATTTTTATTGGATTACTGAAGCAAAGGCCGCCAAGGATTGTCTATGTATGCAGGTGAACTGGTTGGGTGACACCGGGACTGCCTGTGTGGAGGCGGGCGGCTCGCATATACGGCTGTTGCTGTATTGTCCGTATGACATGCCCTAGCGTGCGCGTGAGTGGTGTTGCCGGTGTCCGGTGTGGCAGCAGCAGCAGTGCAGCACGACGCACACACGTGAAATTTTTATCGGACGTGTTACAGTTTATCTATCCGGATGCATGTTTATCGGATGCGGGAAAGTCGGAGCACTCACGGACCCCGGGTTAAGAATCCCTGATCTAGACTCACTCAATTCAAAATATTTTAAAATGTAAAAATATGGCAAACGCTGGAAACACGCTCCTGTTTTAGTGTGAAAATATTCCAGATCATCTGTCAACTAGTCAGAGGAGACGTTATGAGACGAGACCCCTGCGTATAGAGTGGCGTAAGCACCGCGGAACGTGCACCTCGCTGCCCATTGAAACTGAATAGAGCGGCCTGAAAGCTGCTCCAGTCACAATGACATAGGAGTGAACAGCCATTCTTGGTGCACATTTTAAAACGTCACAATGTCCACCAATGAGGGCGAGGCCAGCACCACGGCCGGGGGCCATGTGAAGTTAATAGGAAATTACTACACACTGTATTAAAATTTGAATATTAAAAACGACTTTTGACGTGATGGAAATACAGAAAAAAATCATGATTGGTTTCAGGATTGCATCAAAAGCTACAAAAGGAAGGGTCGACAGAAATGAACCATTAGCGATGGGACTTCTCCCATGCATTTAGATTGTCAAATAATTACAGCTACATAGGGATTACCAACTGGCCACCGTTTTCACTGTCCTTTCGCCATGGGTGAAATAAATACGTACTTGTTATTTGCCTCCTTTGGTACTTATTTCCATATTTTCGTCCAAGGGTGGTGATGGGGGGGGGTGTCTGATGAATTTAAATGAAGTTCCAATCAGACGGCCTGCCCCCCCCCACCGCTTGTGAACAGCAGGGTTTGTTTTGTATTGAATTTTGAGTTGAATATTGAGTTCAATAACGCTTCACCTGCTATGACCTAAAATATATATATATAAATATGTATCTTTCTTTGCTGGTTTAATACGCTTTACTTTCAACAGCCAAAATCATGAAATTAAAGAGGAACAAGAGGAAATAAATATAAGCAAATATGTTTGATGTTGTGGTGACTTATTCAAGCACCCAATTAAAATGTACTTTCTCAGCTAAGTTTGACAGCCTGCAATCCTTTGTTCAGAATTCTGAAGCTCCAAAAAGACTTTTGTCTCTTTGGAGCCTGAGTGCTTTTCAATGTATTTTCGATGTAGTTCACCTCCATGGAGCCAAATATCGCTAGCAGTGCTAACAACAGGTTAGCCTAAGTAGAGAGTTAATTCACTTAAAAACGGAAAGAGAGTTAATTAACTCCTGGGGTACCAGGAGGAAAAAAGTGCTGAGTCCTCCAGACACAAAATATTTATTCATCAGCCCATTAAAGTTTAATTCACTCGTTCTCTCTCTCTATTTTTACCGACAAGAATGGAGAGAATGCTTTGAACATTTGACCTCCCGCATGGGGCGAGTGTGACACGCCTGTGGGGGTGTCTTAATCACCAGAGACCTGACATCTCTCTTCCCCCTCTATATTCCTCTCTTCTCCATTCCCACACTCTCTCTCCTTGCATCTTTTCTCGTCTCTGTGGGCCTCCTTTTCCTATTTTTTTTTCACTCATTCTTTTTTACTTAGAATGTTCTGCTTGTGGGGTAGGCTTTAATGTTCTCGTGGTGAGTGAGAAAGAGGTAGAGAAAGGGAAAATATAGAGAGATAGAAGGGGAGAGAGAGAGTATTAGATGAATCTCGAAAAATAGATAGAATAGAGATAAAGTGGAAGAAGAAGTGAGAGAGAGAGAGAGAGAGAGAGAGAGAGAGAGAGAGAGAGAATATGTAGAGGAAAGGAAGAGAGAAAGAGGGAGAGAAGGAGGGACAGTGGAAGAAAGACAGATATAAACTAAGAGAGAAAGGGAGAGATAGAGTGTGAGAGAGAGAGATAAAGTGGAATAAGCAAATAGATATATAGATAGATAGATAGATAGATATAGATAG
>OMKY01146273.1:0-10392 GCA_900302395.1 Bregmaceros cantori
TCCGGCAGCTGCTTCGAGCAACATAATCATACTCCTGGTCGAGCAACATAATCATACTCTGGTGAGCCAGAACGAACGCATTGCATCGTCTAATGCCAGTTGCCACACATACTGCTAGCGCTAAAAGTACTACTTTTTTGTACCTCTACGGCGCAGGGTTGCAATCTCTGAGTGCTTCTGGTCATTTGATGATTTTAATCTTAAAAATATGATTTCAAACAAAATGATCCGATCTCAACTGGAAATACATTAATCAGTCCATTACACAGCTAGTTGCAATCCTTCAGTACTTCTGTATTAAATAAAAAAATAATGAAATGAAAGCATAGAAGCCAGTATTTATCTAATAAATATTATGACCTTTGAGAATGTTGGCCACCGTCTCTTTTGCCTCTCGCGGCAACACAGAGCTGAGGTTGTCGATGAAATTTGGTGCACGGAGGTCTATAATCAGCTCACGAAGACGTTCACTGAAACACACAAAGAAAGAAATGAGTTGGCTATGACAGGATGTCTGGTTATGTCATCATAGTTCACTTTTTCCGCTTGTAGCGGAATCTGCACCAAAATGGGTCAGCTTCCTCCAGAGCCTCGGAGTGCGATTCTGTTGAGGGACGCCAGGTCAGGTCCTGATCATTCGTAGATGTTGTTGCGCCATCTTTCGGGTTGTCTTCCTCTGCTTCTCTTGCCGATTCTCTAAGCCTTCAGAGATTTGTCAGACTTATCTCGCTTCATGTGTCTGTCGAGATTAAGGGTTCTGCTTTTGATTATTGTCATTATTGGTTTGAGTCTGGTTATATAAATATATTTAAATCACAGACAGGCAATTGCGCAATTGAATGTCTGTCTCGACCAGAACACGGGTTCTTCCAGTTCAAAGCGCACATGGTCCAGTACACCAAGCACGCACCTTTAACATACACCTATATTGTACGTTAGTGGTAGCCACAATAACTACCACCAGGAATCATAATATGTCCTATTAGCACCCAACGCTAGGTTTCCACAGCAGAGGATTTTTTTCCCGCCCGTCACCCGCAGCGCCGTCCGGATATTTCCCGGCCGGACTCAGTCCGAAAAAAAAAAAAGTGGTTTCCACAGTACCCCACTAAGGAATGCGGCGCTCTGGTGGACGAACTTGGTATTGCACGTGCCTTTTGTTCTCCCTTCTTGTTTTTTGACCAGGGAATTTGCGCCATGGCACTCGGGGTGGTTTTGCTGGATCACACACACTGTCTGGAAGACATTTATACATTGAAACGGTTGGGTTTTTGTTTTCATCTTTTTATTTTAAATAAAATGCGTTACAAAACGGTGGGGACCCAAATACATGCCGCAAAGTTTGCACACGGTTGAGCCTTGCGCAAAAACCATGCATGATGGTTGTTAACTGCATGCATGCATGATAGTTGCTGTCAATCACTGAACTCACGGACCCGCCCTTCCCGCCGGACTGTGCCTGCGGGAAAAATCAAAGTAAATGATTTTCTGGCCCGTCCGGCGTTCACTGATGTGCAGCATACCACAACGATCACAACACTTTTGTTTTTTTTGCACGGAGTTCGGACGGCGCTGCGGGTGACGGACGGGAAAAAAAAATACTCTTCTGTGGAAACCTACCGTAAGGGTTAATTGTCAAGGTTAATTGAGCATGGAGTATGTTGAGGTTTACCTTCCAGGACTGTTCTCCATGAGTGTAGACAGGTTAGTGAGGTGAGTACTGAGACCCACCACACCTTCATCTCGATCAAGCCTGAAGGCGACATGACTGAACTTGGACAAGTCCCTAAACAAGCAGCATGCACGCACAGGCACACACACACACACACACACACACATGCACACAGTTCAACAAGGCAATTAAATGCAATTCTGTATACTATTAGTAGGGATGCACCGATATCGTTTTTTCGCTCTTTATCCGATCCCGATCCTTTAATTTTAACGATCGGCCGATCCCGATCTCCGGTGCCGAGTCCCGATACCGAGTCCCGATCCTGCAAAAAATTGGTAGTACCCAAACTATTTGGCACAATTGTCAATTTCAATAATAGTCAAAGTAATGAACAATCATTTGGCGCCCGGACTCATTTAATGATCCTGATCGGGACAAAATCACGAGTCCCAATCCTTGGGAAAAAGTCTGATCGGCCCCCGATCACCGATCTGAGGATCGGATCGGTACACCACTAACTATTAGTAACTAGAGCTGATACAATAGGGCCGTTGCACGTCAACGTTACGGCTTGGCGGCAGCAGACTTTATGGTGGCATCATTCATCTCGATTAGATGAATAGGCAGAGAGCGAGTGTTCTACTATTGATTTATCCATGGTAATATTCAATCAATCGGCAGAAGATGGCAGCGCAACTAAATCCATTGTATTATATTTAGGAGTGCAGGGGATCGCTGTTGATTCGTTCGGGGCGTGTTTTTACGGATTGCAAACCAAATTCCAAACCCATGCCCCCGAAGCGACCTTGCTTGGCTATGACGCGTCATACACGTCACGCGCCCCGCCCATTGACGCGTCACGCCCTGCCCATCGCCAAAGAACGTGGAGTTAGCAGCGACTTAAGGCTGTCTGCTACCGTTCTGAACATCAGCCAGTATAGCTCAAAAGATAATCACTAGTCTTTCATGCTGGCGTCCTGGGTTCGATTCCTATTGCCGCTTACTTCTTTGCGATTTTTTAAAATTACGGTTACGGTTAGGATTAGGGGTTAGGTTTAGGGTAGGGGTTAAGGTTAGGTTTAGGGTAGGGGTTAGGTTTAGGGTAGGGGTTAGGTTCAGGGTAGGGGTTAGGTTTAGGGTAGTGGTTAGGGTTAAGTATAGGGTAGGGGTTAGGGTAGGGGATTACATGTTGTAACGCAAGTTCGCGAGACGAAAAATTGCCGCGGTTGCGTCACGACTGCGTCATATGCGGAAGTACGAGTTGCCCGGGGCGTGGTTATGGATTTTGGTTTGCAATCCGTAAACACGCGTTCGGAACAGCACTCACGGTTCGGGAGACACGTGGAACGCGGGCGGACTGGTCTAAGAAAATAAAATTACAAATAAAATAAAGGCGCCTGCAGTGCCGCTTTTCGTCCACCTGGTAGAGCCAGAGCGAGAGGAGGTGATTGCACTTTAACCTGTTCCCCTGCTTTTCCACGTTGTTGAGGAAAATGATGACGATGTGCATTATTGCACTTCATGTCAGGTCACTCAGACACCGTCAAATATCTTACTTGAGTAAGAGTAAAATACATTTGTGAAAAAACGAGTACGACTACAAAGTACTGATCCAAATATCTACTCGAGTAGAGTTAAAAGTACAGGCTCAGAAACATACTCAAAAAGTAATTTTTGAAAGTAAAAAGTACAGGCTCTAAAAATTACTCAAAAGTATTTTTGAAAGTATAAAGTACAAAGTAAAAAAAATAAAATTGTATATAAAATGCACGCTTCGATGCTAGTTTTACAATGTTTGAATACATTGTTAAAACCTAGCCTAACTTACTTCACTAAAAGTTCATAAATCCCACAGCCAAACATTGAAATTAACATCCGTTGGCATTATCGCCTCCATCCTCTGGCTCATTCACACTATTACATATCCCTACGACCTACCACCTGTGCGCAAAAAAAAGTAACGAGCCTATTTTGGAAAAAGTAAGGAGTAGAAGTACAGATATTTTTGTTACAAATCAAATCTACAAATCTACTGCAAGTAAAAAGTCAGAAAAATGTACTTCTAAAAGTACAGATACATAAAAAAACTACTTAAGTAAAGTACTTAAGCATTTGTATTTTACTTGCCATCTCTATGAATACATAATGTAAAGTAACTAAACCAATCAACCTAGTTACTTTTAAAAAAACAGTCTAATGTAACTGTGGTGAACAGGGCTAGAAAACGAAATTATCTTTTAAAACGTTCCGAACGGTTCAGGGAAGTCTATATTTAACGTTTTCGTTCTCCGAACTGTTCCACCACCAAAATATCAGTCCTGAACCGGTTTGGAACACAAACATTTTGTTGGTTCTTAAAGTTCCTTATATTATGCAATGTTAAGTTTAGATATATTTTTTGTACAAAATATATTTGGTGGACTTTCAAACTCTGAAGAAACTGTATTAACACCATTACATTCACTTCCTTGTCTGTCCACATGTTGACGCTCCAGATGCATGGGGCTTGATGACTGACAGTGAAAGTGGAAGGAAATAGTCTCCCGGACATAGTAAAATATAGAACAGAAAAAAAAACGTTTTTAACCGGTTTTGTGGATTTCATTATGTTCCTTTTCTGTTCCGGAACAGTTGAAGTTTTTTTCGTTTCCGTTTCCGCTCCCTATAAAATTCCGTAAAATTCCGCTCGTTTTCGTTTTTCGTACCTTGAACCGGTTCGGAGCCCTGGTGGTGAATGTTATTATACGAACACATCAACAATAAATAAAATAAAACTGTCCATTTCCAGGCCCCGAGTATGATGTATGCCGGCCACGGGAGTCACGTGACCAACGTCCGCTTCACGTTCAGCGACCGCCACCTGCTGTCCATAGGAGGGAAGGACACCTGCATCCTGCAGTGGCGGGTGGTGCCCAGAGGAGGGCGCACCCACAGCCACGAGAAGCTGGCGGTAGAGGCGGAAAGCTAAACTAGCCTACAGCTAACCTAGCTAATGTTGGCGGGGGTGGTAGAAAGCTAAACTAGCTTACAGCTAACCTGGCTAATGTTGGCTGTGGAGGCGGAAAGCTAAACTATCTAAACCAAGTTTATCCTTCACTTTGAACAACAGGATATTCCCGGAATGTTCCACTTCGAAAAGAAATTTGTCGACTTTGATGTGGATGTTGGCCTGACGAGACCGCAAGCACACCCGTCGTGACTGTCCGGTGTATTGGATCTTGTGATCAGAGCCACATTAAGGCGGGCTCTGTACGATATTACATTCCGGATGTGTAGAGAATTAATTAACATACTGTGACCGTATTAATCCGCGTATTCATGCTAACCGTGCCATTTGAAAAGTGGCACTCTTCTTTTGTTGTTTAACGGCAAACTGGCAGACTTGACGCCGGCGGCAAGTCATAGACCGACACGCACGTCGGTCGGGCTTGGCCAGGCTAGGAGTCAAGCACAGTTATGAGTTACTAACAAGTACACAGTACCCGTTATAGTTGATGTAAAAATATCATTGAATAAAAATCTATTTTTGTTGGAGACGTTCCAAACGTCGGAAGTCCGTCCTATTTTTGTTGTCCAAGTTGATGAACTGAATTTTTTTTTTCTAGGGATGCACCGTTCATGTTTTTTTGTTCCCGATCCTTTGATTTTAAGAATCGGCCGATCCCGATCTCCGATACAGAGTCCCGATCCCCGATACAGAGTCCCGATCCCCGATACAGAGTCCCGATACTGCAAAAATTGGTAGTACCCAAACTATTTGGCACAATTGTCATTTTCAAAAATATTCCAAGTAAATAAACAGTCATGATGGCATTTAAAGTTTTTATTTCCTATAAAATAACTAAATTTAAAAACAACAAGAGTACTATAAAAATAATCACAGTGGCACAAGAAACGATAGAATCTTACAGTCAATCTTATAAATCGACAGCGGGCGCTCCACTGGGGAGGCTGTGTATTCTCTGGCCATGTTCTTACTGCCACTGAAGTTCGTCCGATCCTGATCGGCTAATATCTGACGGTAGACACATTTAAAAAACTGATTGGTGCACCCCTAACTTTTTCAAAATAGTATTCCATTTGCACTCTAGGATGGATAAGGTTACTATTAGTACTACTCCAGAACAGTCAGCAATATCTGCAAAAGATTTGCATCTTTGCTGATTTCCTTTAGACCGTTCTGTGATGTTGAACAGGCAAGCAACGTTTTCAGCGGTACTTTGGGTTCGTCGAGGCGAACCCCAAGCTAACAAACTGGAGTGAACGTTAGAAGTAACTGAAACATTTCAAATTATGAAACTCCCGATTCCATTGAACCTCAAAATCATACAAATGCATAAAAACGCAAGTAAATACTCAAATTTAAAAATGCATTAACAAAATTCAATTTATTTTAAAAATTTCATTTTAAAGTAATTTCTTGGGGGCATGTGCCAGTTTCGAGTTCGGAGGGGTACTCTTGGTTCAATTTCTACTCGGGGCGTAACTTCCAGTGCCATTTTTTTTTTATGTGTTTCGGTGCGAGCACACACCTACCGTGCTATTTAAAATGGATGGTGGCAACTTGCGGTGTGCTATTCCTCACCCAAATGCTCTCATGTGGATGTGACCCACAAAAGCATGATTTCATAATTCGTGCAACCCGTTCCTTTTTCCTATTCTTTTTGGAATTACTAGTAGAAGCAGCCAGCCTATTGGTCCAGAAGAACATGTAACTTTAAGTAGGATTTAAGTACTTCAAGTAGGAATATTTATGTAAAATGAAGGATTTTGAACTTGTGTGCGTTTTGTGTGTTCGGACCTCGGTCCAGTACCAGAGTTGACATAGGCAACAATAAGGCACGGGAAATGACACCGCCCATTCTTTCGCCCGCAAACATGGGGGGGAAATGATGCTGCATTTCGGGGGTAGGCTTCTGTTCAGAGTTGGTCAAATTCCAGTCCACCAAACCCTGAACACGATGGCCACCTGGCGCACTATACGGCCGGCGTACTTCCTATGTAGTGGAAATGGTCAATAACAGATGTGCACGAGTCCTGAACTCACGAGTTCGAGTCGAGTAGGAGTCTTTCGGGTACGAGTCGAGCCTCGAGTAATTTTTAAAGATGTAGCTGGGCGCCGCCATGATGAGCTGAGGTAGGTGAGCAGTGCGCAACCTTCTTCTTCTAACGTTTAACGGCGATCGACACTTGTCTGAGCATGCTTTTGCATGCGTGGATGGAAAGGAAGCGAAAAAGGGTGGATTATTTTAAAGCCGAAAAAGAGGGAAACACTCGTCAAATACTCGTCGAGAGTCATTGACCTAGATTCGAGTAGAGTCCGAGTCTTTAGGGCACGAGTCGGAGTCAAATCTCGAGTCCCGTTTTTGGTGACTCGCAAGTCGAGTCTTTTGACTCGAGTCTGCATCTCTGGTCAATAAGAATTAACACCTTGTGAAACAGTCAGTTTGGTTTCAACACATTTTTATTAATTCCACTCAGTACAGACCACAGCTAACCGGGCCCCAGAGAACTACATGGTCTATAAACGTACAAAGCAGATATCATGTGACCACATTGGACAGGTAATAATTTAAAAAAAGAAGATGAATAATTTGGAATTACAAGGTAGGAGAGTGGGGGAGGTAGGGGTTGGGTTGCAAACATGCCGTCCATGTAATATTAATAATATTAATAACCCCTGAATGTTTCCTGGTTATTCAGTGAACTAAACCTAGTAAAAATCAACCCGTGTGGTTATCCCAGATAACCTGGGTGCGTTTTTTGTAATATTACAATCCGGTGCAAAAAGCTTGAACACAACTTTCATTAATGAACATCAACACTTCAATGAACAAAAAAGAAAAACCAAAAAACTTAGCGATTAGCGTTAAGAAATTGAACAGCTAGTAAGAGTTCACCCGGACACACCAACGGACGCGCTAGGACGCAAAGCCGGGGAGGTCGGCCATTTTGACTTCCTCAATCCCAAACGCCCATTACTCAAGACTGGAACATGCTAGGAAGTTTAGGAACTCGCATTTATGTACATGTAGCACTTCAGAATAAACATGAAACTCATTTGTTCCGCATAGTTGGGCAAGTGATTCTGGTGCATCACATCTTTGAAGTCAACACTTTTGAAGGTTGAGGTTAACGTCCCAAAACAGCATCTCGGCCGCGCTCTGAGCTTCGGCACTTTTTCAACATCGTTTTACGAGACGTTCTTCAGGCGTATTCTCAACGGACAGGAAACAGCAAACAGATAGGAACTGTGAAACGCCATCGTTTAAAATAAATTCGATAGTTCAGTTCTTCACAAAAGGCATGAACGGTTTCTCTTTTGGTAAACTTTAAGGTCCAATCAATAGCAATCTATGCACACTGGGATTAAGATCGGATACCTGTCAACTGAGTTTGTAAGTCCACGGTCCAACTTGTTGCCAAACTTTCGGGAATTTGGGGGAAAGGCATCTTCATTCCCACCAGGAAGGGAATGACCCTCGACTCCTTCCTGACTGGCCTTTGATCTATTATACGTTTTCAAATTAAACCCTGGACTCGTGGATCAATTGTTATCCGTTGTGGAATTATCAATGTTAACCCTAGAAAAACACTCTTGGCGCTGACAAGAAGTATTATGGTAGGACGAATTCAAAAGACGCCTTTTGGGGACGCAACCTCAAACTTTGCAGGATTCAAACAGCAGGCCTCGTTGCGCCGGTTTCGTGTCAATCGTTGGAGAGTTGGCAACACGCGCAAATGTCGATGATTGATTGAGCTTCAACGCGGCCAACACGTCTTAACTCTGTTCTGTGCTCGTTCAAACGAGCATCGCCCCAGCGAGTAAGCGGCTCACAAGTTCACAACAATGTGGGGGAAAAAAAAATAGAAGTAAAAAGATCCAGTGTGAAAAACCCAGACACCACCCAGAGAACGGTTTCCCAGCGACATGGTGTGACACCGCAAAACCCCCTAAAACGCACGGTGACTGAATGGTGAAACGTGTGTACGAACACGATGACATACAACCTCAAGTCATTGGTTTTCAAAGTGTCGTGTCATGAACGGCGAACCCAGAAATCTAAGCCCCACCAAATATCGACGCAGAGCAAAAAAAAAAAAAAAAAAACAGTGCGGGAATGGTTATGTGAATAGGGACAGGTATAAAAACAAAACAAAAAACTTGCGCCTGGTCTGGGGCTTCGCCAACCAAAAACAAGCGCCAATTCCGGTACATTGTATGCGATCACACGGGAACACACTACTACGTTCTACATGTTAACAGGACTCGTTCAAAAACTGTCACAAAACCATTAAAACTGCACAAATCCCTCCCCGACATCCTATGACGAAGAACAGTTAGCGACTAATCGCCAGATTTAGTAAACTTTTGCATATCCGGATTTGGACAACAACCAATTTTTCAGAATCCCGCATTACCCTGCACGGTGGTCAACCAAAGACTAATTCCCTCAAATAGAAGTGCAAGTGCTTTCGGCGCACATTCCATAATCCCTGTAACTATAAGAATAAATCGCCCTTCCCATTACGGTTCATTGGCAAAGCTACTCACGCTTTGTCCGTGCAGCGTGGGAGCGCTTGGCCGCGGTGTTCTAACGTAGCGGTCCCGTTAAGTAACTTCGTTATAACGACAGCGGGAGGACAATCCAATGCATTCCCACCTCGCCCATTTCATTAAAGAAAAAGCGCACGGTCACAACAAGCAAAAGGGGAAAAGGTTAATGGTAGAGGGCTGAAAGTTTTGAACGGGTGTGACTTCAAGTAGTCCTCAGAATTTCTGATCAACTCTTGACTGTTCAGCCGACCACCCTTCAAATGTTCCAGGCGGGAAAAGTTCCCTCCGTTTAACAAGTTGAGTTTTTAAAAAGGTACGTAGGACTTCATGATGTCCATTTCTTGAAACGCATGCGAGAGAACTCACGGATGTGATCTTTCCTCCGACCGTGAGTGCGAATGGCGGCGAAAAAAAACAAAACAGAACACCCGTTTGTCGGACTATGAAGGATCGGGCTCGATACAAACGGAACGCTCATCGCTTGTAGGCTACAACGTCAAAGTGGGGAAAGTAAATTGGCCATCAGCTTCACGTCGAGCGTCCATGAACACCTTTCAACTCCCGCCCTACGAACTCCACCCTATGGGGGGAGCTGTTCCACATTCATGGAGGCTCAGAGTGAACGTTACATCCATACACATGCACCTCATTGAATCTCCTTCACACACAAAACAAAATAAACTGCATAAAAATAACTCAGCATTTCAGTCACTTCAGCATGCCAATGTTTTTTTTTCCTTTAAATGTCTCGTTTTAAAGCACACCATTAATAAATAAAGCTAAGCCAATTCCACCAATAAATCGCAGAAGAAGAATCTCGCCTTCCAAAAAAACACGATTAGAATCAAAAGCAGAAAATCTTAACTTACTAAAATCTATCGTGACGACTGCGAGAGGACGAAGTGTAAAAAAAAAGAAAAAAAAAGAAAAACGCGAGGAATGAGGGTCTAAATACAGCAGAACAGACAGCCGAAGTAAATTTTATATGTGGAATATATTTCATATTGAGGGTGGGCGACGAGACCAAATGATCACAGTTCAGTAAAATCACTTATCAGGTTTTCAGTGCACTGCAGAGAAAGACGTTAAGTGTCGATGTCGGGAGCGTGAAGATTTAAGTCCTTAAGCCGTAGTAAAAAAAAAAAAAGAAGGGGGGCAG
>OMKY01146295.1:0-11532 GCA_900302395.1 Bregmaceros cantori
TAATCACCAACTTACCGATAGATAATTACTGTAGCCTATACGTAACATAATCATACTTAATCACCAATTTACCGATAGATAATTTCTGTAGCCTATAAGTAACATAATCATACTTAATCACCAACTTACCGATAGATCATTTCTGTAGCCTATAAGTAACATAATCATACTTAATCACCAACTTACCGATAGATCATTTCTGTAGCCTATAAGTAACATAATCATACTTAATCACCAACTTACTGATAGATCGCTGGCCGCTTACCGCGGTCACGTGGCCAGCCTTCCGGGTCGCAGGGGCCGCTGGGAAATTTTTCTTTTAAAGAATGCCCAATACGGGGTGTCATTGGCGGAATGGTTATGGACGCCGCACCTAACGTACACCCATTCATGTTAACGGCGCTGTGTCTACCGCAGAGTCTGCAGTGACGCGAGTTCTTCTCCCCTCGTCGGCTTGTCTGCCCAATATATTCAGTGAGCAAAAATTAGAGATTAATCTTGTCAATTGAGTTGCTTAAATATTTACTATTTTGGACGTTCAGAAATTATTAATATTATATAATGGGGCAAGTGACCAAAAACCAAAACGGCTGTTAATAATTCTTCCATTCCTTGGAAATTATTATTAAAATATCTGCCGATCAATGTCATATTTGATGAGTCAATCAGTCTAATTATCCTTGCACCACATTAGAGCTGCAGCTAACGATTATTTTGATAATCGATTAATCGGTCATCTTTTCTGGCGATTAATCGATTAATCGGAACATTTGTATTTTCGGAACACATGTCTTTTTTTTGTGCCCCATTCAGGGCTTTTAATCAGGATTGGCTGGAAAAAGGGTGAAGAAAGAGGAGGAGACATGCGGCAAAAATGTCAGGGAGAGGAAGCAAACCCACGATTCTGCGTGCCACACATAAGGCATGTGTGTGCTTCGCAGTGTACTCACTCTTAACAGACTGAGCTACTGCAGCGTACAAAATTGTAGTGATTATTAACCTGAAACATTGTTGATATTGCAAACGTTGAACAACATTCAACACATTTAAGCAGAGGAGTGACCAAACTAGGAGACGATTAATCGCTGTCGATTAATCGATTATCAAATTAGTTGCCGATTAATTCAATAATCGATTATCATCGATTAATCGGTTGCAGCTCTACACCACATTACTTGGTCAATAACATCACTGCACGGGGGCAGAACATGTTTTTTTAGGTCCTAGTAGGCCAGGGGGGTGAAAAGATGGTGTGTGTGTGGTGGGAGGGATCGGTGTCAATCTTACACACACCCTTCCACGCTGTATCGTCCTGTCAAGGAACAGACCTCGGATGGGGATTATTTTCTCATCAGCTCTGAAAACCTGCAGCAGCCTATCGAGTCTCGAACCAGTGGGCAGTGATGGATGACTGACTGGATGATGGCCGTGTAGAACGTTATCAGAAGTCGCTGGCCTACCGCAACGGCTTCTGATGACGTTCTACACAGCCATCAAATCCGAAAAATGTGTATTGTGTAAAAATCAGCAGATGAATCGTCGGTAAAAGAGGCTGATTAATTGATGATCAAAATAATAGCCCCACTATCGAACCCTTTCGATGACAAAGATTGTAGAAAAGTGTATGTCCTTACGGGGGCGCACGGTGGCTGAGCGGGTAGAGAGCGCGTACCCCAGACCAAAGGTCGACCAGTGCCGCGGTTTTAAATCCCCTGTCCGGCTTTTCTGCAATGTTTTAATAAAAAAGTGTATGTCCTTCGAAAACTTGTTCGTGTGGCAAATACATTGGAAGACAATTTTGGAAACGGGAAGAAAAAATTATAAGCTATTATTCCTCGTCTCAGTCCCCTGTATGTTCAGCAGTACACCTAGCCCTGTGGGGGTAGGATCACAACTGAGCACTCCACAGGGCGTCCAAACTCTACCCTGGAAACTCACTCAGACGAGACAGGCTTCACTGAGATTCAGCTCGGAGTGAAACATGTGAGAGTGAAACGAGACTAGACACCAACTTGACAGCGGCTGCGTGGCAGGAGTCTAGCGGGGCGCCCACGCACACATTCGGAGGCCGTTGACGGCGCAGCCGTGTGTGTCTGCATTCACACATCCAAACACTGACGGCACTAGAGAATCTTTTCCTGCTGTCTGGATCGCAGGTAGAGCTTAAATATGTTGAATATTTGACAACGACTCGGCAAAGCTTGAAAGCCCCTCCCGTCACAGGTGCTGCTGTGCATTCCTGGCGAAGTGCGAGTGATCACTTGGGATAACAACTTGTTTTAAAAAATGTTTTGGTCCAGGGTAGGGCTGTGCAAAAATCAAATTGAAATCGAATTCGGATTATTTTGTTCAGAAGATTTTGGGAAAAGTGAAATCGTCAAATCGTATTTCCTTTTTAACATTGATAATAATGATTTTACTGGTCTGTTTTTTTAAGTTATATGGGTGAATAAAATGTGTATAATTGATAATTGCAAAGTTTGAAATATGAAACCTCTAGTTTCAATACATGTCTCCCCCTTTTAGTGTTGTAGTCATTTCCATGGCATCATCATTTAGAGTAGGGGAGTCTTTCAGGTGATGCTACATATTGGTGTTCTTCTGCTCAGGTTTATTAGACACCTGGCTCATGGAAAGTTTATGGATAATAACACTACACTCACGCTACATTTAAATGTCATGTCGTTATCGATATGTAATGTTGCTTTTATATACGGGTAACAGACATTTGGAGGGTAATTAGCTAATGTCTAGATGTCTAAAAATGACACATTTTAACCGTGCATGTAATTGCAATAATATGCAGATTACTCCGTATCGGCAGAGTTTTGTCAGTCCTGTTTGGGATCGCTTGATGCGTCCGTAGAGTTTGAGGGTTTTGCTTTTGATTATTGACTAGTGGCCGGCAAGAGAAGCAGAGGAAGACAACCCAAAAGATGGCGCGACAACGTCTACAAATGGTCAGGACTTGACCTACAAACCCTCAACAGAATTACACTGGACCGGAAACTCTGGAGGAAGCTGACCCATGTTGGTGCACATTCTGCTTCAAGCGGAGAAAGTGAAATATGATGATGACTCCGTATCGGCAGGGAAAATCGGCACCGATATGGAAAAATGCCTCATATCGGTCGATATAAACTGATATATTGATCCGAGTCTAGCATTAACCCAATTTTGAATAATTCAATAAAGTGTCTTTCACATATACTGACTCTTGTGTGTGCTCTTGTGGGCTTGCAGGTACGAGAAGGTGCCGGTGATCCTGGTGGGCAACAAGGTGGACCTGGAATCGGAGCGAGAGGTGTCGGCCTCGGAGGGCCGGGCTCTGGCCCAGGAATGGGGCTGTCCCTTCATGGAGACGTCGGCCAAGAGCAAGAGCATGGTGGACGAGCTGTTTGCGGACATCGTCCGGCAGATGGACTACGCGGCGCAGCCTGATAAAGAGGACCCTTGCTGCTCCTCTTGCAATATACAATAATCCTCCCCCAAACTGTCCAGACGGTGGAGCTGTTCACACTCACGTTAACATTGTAAGGCTGGGACGCCTTGCAGATTTGCAGGGGTTGGCTCTCCACACAAACGGCCCAGAGATTTGTCCACGAACAAACACTTTGGACAAATAATTCCTTAATCTGAGGATAAGGTATTGTAGTGTGTAACGTCTGTAATCCTGTGGACTTGGGACGTGGGACCTGGGCCAGGACATTGCAGTGTGAAAAGTCTTATCTCCTTCACCCGAACCTCCAGACACATGCACACAAAACGGGGATGGCACGAACCTTTCCTACGACCAAAAAAAAAAAAGGAAGAAAGAAAATCCTGCTGCAGTGGAACCGTTTGGATTTCTACTGATTTCACACGTACAATACTTAATGTTGATGACGAGAGTGGTTTATAATTACAATATTGATGATGATAATAATAATAATAACATGTCACTCCCAGTAATGTAGGGCTGCAACCATTAGTCGATTAATCGGTGACTAAAAAACATGTGAATATGAAGAAAACCATGAAAGTATTTCACTATCAATGACACATAATAACTTTGTTGTCAGAGGATGTAACTTCATCTTTGTACATTAGATGGTAAAAAGAGAGCCAAATTTGACTGGATTTCAAATTAAATTGATTTCTTGTATTAGTCGCTCGCTGTACGAATTTGGGGTATTTTTAATGGGAAATTTATCCAACCGATTTTAATCGATTAATCGTTTTAATAATCGGCAACTAATCGACTACTAAAATAATCGTTAGTTGCAGCCCTCCAGTAATGGATATGTGATTGGGGCTGTTTATATAGGTTTGAATGAAAGGAACTGCTAGCATTAGCACGCCTTACGTTTTTAATTTTAGCAGCAAGTGAGTGTTGGGAGCATTGGCGTCGATGACCGCAATAATGAACTTTTTTTTCTGTTATGTTATTATTCATTGTTGTTTTTATCATATTCCTTTATTGAAGGAAAGCCCAGGATAATGGCAAAAGGTAATCTGGGGTAGAGCTGCACCGATCCTTAGATCGGTGATCGGGGGCCGATCCGACTTTTTTCCAAGGATCGGGACTCGTGATTTTGTCCCGAACAGGATCGGTAAATGAGTTAGGGAGCCAAACTGTTCATTTACTTCGACTATTATTGAAATTGACAAGTGTACCAAATAGTTTGGGTACTACCAACTTTTGCAGGATCAGAACTGTATCGGGACTCGGGGATCGGGACCCGGTATCGGGAATCGGCCGATCGCTAAAATCAAAGGGTCGAGATCGGATCGGTGCACCCCTAATCTGGGGGAAGACACCGGATGTCGACGTGATGTAGCATTGCCACTGTGTTGGCTTAGACGTCAGAATCAGTTCAATGCAAGGAGAGGCGGGGGACTCGGATCTTCCTGCACGATAACTAAGAGTACTCGATGGTCCATGTGATAGTGATGCACCCCAGAAGAAATGTACATTTCCAACTCCATAGATTAGGATGAAAACTAGGACAAAATTCTTGGAGTATCGGAGCAGCGTCCATGTTACTGCTGCAATCACTATTTGTGGCTAAACGTAGGGAAAACTATGGAACCTCCGTGTCCACATCCAGGTTTTTGAACGGATCCTCTCCAAAACAGACTTGATGGTTTGAAAAGGACGGCCAAACGGCTACTGAGCTCACGAGATGACTGCTTACCGAGAAACTGCTGCGGTCGTTGGCACCAGCTTTGTGGTCATTTTAAAGGCAACAACTTTTTCATTGCCCAAGTCACGGAAGTTAATACTTCACCCGCAGTCCTATGATGTAGAGTATTTACGGCTAAACCATGGTGGCAATGTGGTGTTGTTGGTACAACAAAGCACGGGAGTATGTCTCTGCCTGCAGGATCTTAATGTGTGAGATGGCCACATTCCCACCGCCATGTCTAACTCTGGGCAAAGGGGGGGTAGACAAAATATTTACTCGCGTAATACGACTGTTGGCTGGGGATAACGTTGCCCAAATACAACTGTGTAGTCCAAATAGTTGGAAAACGATTACGGCCTGATTCGCCTTTTTGAAGTGACTCAAATTTTGATTTGAAATTGATCGGAGTATCTGAGAATATTTCATTCATCCAAGGCTTGAAAACTAAATTATTTTTAAAACGTTCCGTTCTGAACGGTTCAGGGAGGTCTATATTTAACGTTTTCGTTCTCAGAACCGTTCCACCACCAAAATATTGGTCCTGAACCGGTTCAGAACACAAATATTTTGTTCTTAAAGTTCCTTATATTGTGCAATACAAAGTTTAGATATAGTTTTTATACAAACTATATTTGGTGGACTTCCGTGCAACCTTATTAACGCCATTACATTAAGTTCCTCGTCTGTCCACAAGATGGAGCCCCAAATGCATGGGGCTTGACGACTGACGGTGAAAGTGGACGGAAATAGTCTCCCAGACGTAGAATATGTTAAAATATATAGAGAACGGAAAAAAACGTTTTTAACCGGTTTCATGGATTTCATAATGTTCCATTTCTGTTCCGGAACACTTGAAGAAATATTTTTCCGTTCGATTCTGCAAAATTGTGTTCGTTTTCGTTCCTTGAACCGGTTCGGAGCCCTGCATTCATCATGTTGGAAAATAGGAATAATAGTAAATGTTACTCAAGTAATTGAGTAGGTCCCCGTTGCCCACCAATGGATGCTCCTGATTTCCTTGTTACTTCTAATAGTACGCGTCCTGTCATCCCCAACTGATCCTATAATAATAATGTGATCCACCAGGTTTTGCGGTGTGTTCCCGGATTTTGTGGCCGCTTGTTTTGCCCGCGTTAATTCTTCACAGGGGGAGATGGGGCGCCGCAGAGCGCGTGGCTGTGTGTCCCTCCCCCTCCGGGAACGGGCTCGGGAAGCTGTGCTGCTCTCACCCCCGGATCTGTGAGTGACCACTGCCTCGCCGCCGAGTGGACGTCCACTTACATGGTATTTTGTGGACTTTCGTCATCACAACCAGCGGCCACAAAATCCGGTGGGAACACACCGTTGCTGCACAGAGGGTTTATGCGTGGTGTTAGTTTTGTCATGATTCTCCCCCTGAAGAAAAAGATATGCGGTATGGACCCCGTTTACAACGAAGCCTTTCTTTTAAATGATTTAGTGCATTAAATACCGTGCCAAACAATTTGTCACAAATTGCCAACAGACAACAAAGAGTCAACACACACAACGGCCACTGTGCTAATTTATAAATATGTCATTCTTTAATCCTTTCTCAGCTATGGCTTGTGGGCACCAGCAGCATTATTGTTTTTAAATAAATGTATGACGTTGCAGACAGAAGAGAAGAAAAATCAGCTTTTGAAGGTGTCCTGATTCTGTGCCGCTCATATTCTATCTCAACACATATCGATTTCTCAGCAACGCGTCACAGTCCACATTGGGTCGGTCTTTTTAAAGGCAAAATCTACTGTTTAGCATTTCAATGTGGATGGTGGTCGTTTTCATGATACTGGTGATATAAATGTTTATATCGGGGAAATATTTAACAACCTCATAATGTTGTAGTGACTAGACCTGTACCCAAGTAACAATTACATTAATAGTTGATTTTTTTACTTTAACAATACTTAAAATATTGATGTTGAGCAGTTGAGCAGCAATTACAAGAGATTAATCTAATTAAACTATTGTCCAATTTGAACTTAAACAACAATTAAGTTACGCATGGCAACTAATACCATATTGTGTTTAGTTGACTTTCATATTCATTTAATCAGTAATGTCCATTTGATATTTCATGTTTTCTAGTTTCAAGTTATTCATTAATACCACCAATCTAGGGGGCAGTGTAAATGCAAAACCGCCGACAATAATAGTTATTCGGTTCCTTGACAATTGTCCATTTATTACATTTGTTGCAGACTAATTTCATCATCGATTTTAGTCAACAAATCATTGCATCACTAGTAAATTTCAAACTAATTTCATTTCAGTAAAAATGGGTCAAAACAGCATTATGTGAAATATTGGAAATTATGTCGTTTCTGCCTTTAATTCTTGTTGTTGCTGAGACCTAAACCAAAGCGAATCGACTCCAAAGAGCAAACGCCATCATTTTACTCCCAAGCTGCCCAGAGTGTACGAGCACGCTTCAATAGTTTTTAAATGACGTCCATTTCTGCAATAAGTGCACTTATCGCTGTATGTGTTTACTTGGCTTAATGGCGTAAATGTACTGCTTGCCGCGATGTGGGGAGGTGGGACGGTCGTTGGAGCTGGCTGCAGTGACGTGATTATCTAGAGTATGTTTTATAATGACACTAGGTTGACGGTACTGGATGGGTGCTTCTCACTGATTGGCTTAACAAGGTAGAACAGGTGCATGGAGGTCCAGGCGCTATCTAGGCCATACTTCCCAGTTCTGGGCGACATCACTTTGCCTTCGTTATTACCCTGTGATTTGTTCTCCCCACAGTAAATGAGCCGTTTGCTACATGCAGTAAAGCCTGCATAGTTGTTTTGTGCACATCAAACATTAAGAAAACATCATTGAGGTTCTGTTTGCCCATCAAAATCTGTTCCATGCTCGTCGATTTCCATTTTGGTTTCTTCGAAGAAGTTGGCACTTTCAGTTCCAACTGATTTTCATGACTTATTTAGTGAGGGTCCGCTAACTATTCTGTTCAAATGATTTCTTCATATAACAATCTATTGTAGTGCAAGCGGCCCCTCGTGGAGGAGCTGGGGAAAGAGGAACTCGGGTCGACAATAACTGAGCCCAGTCGTTGTCAAGCTTCGTTCTGACTCTTTATATAGGGGCGTGTAGGCACATGGAGGACCGCCAACGGTGGCGGCCGCGAATGCACCGTGCGTGCATTCACTACAATATTATAACATTCTTAGACTGAGATTTGCGTCACCTAATGATTAATTTCTCTTTCCATTTTAAAAATGTCCCAACTCTTTGGCTACCAAATAAAAGTCTCAAAATGAACCAGTAAATAAAAAATGAATAGATATCTACTTAATACTGGCTAATAATATGTGGCAATTAGTGATTTAGAAGAAACCCAAGCCCTTGTTGTTCGAAACTGGGGTGATGGGCAAAGTACCACACTTGCGTCCTGCCACGACTCTGCAGAACTTGCAGTGGTTGAGTTGCAAGACCTTCAACTTTCATTCTTGGGTTGCAGAGCGTCTGCCTCTCCAATATACAGGCACAGCAAAGCCATTTAGCGTACAACTGCACACATGGTGCTTTTGTACGGTTCTTGGCAAGTCACGCTCTAACCACGGGCACTTGTAAAAGAAATACAACCGACAGTGAACAACATGAAAATGTTTGATTTCCTATTGGGAAAAGCAGCTTATGTGCGAATACCACATATCTGGACAATGCTAACGACTCGCTCAAATAATCTACATTCTTTCAACTGGCATTGTGCAAATTGCCAATGGAACGCATCAATAAACTACACTCTCGGGAGATGGGGCAACTGGGCCATGCGTGATGGGAGCATGGCCCAGACTCTGTGGTTGGGCCGTGAACAAACTTTAAAAAAATGCTGTTAGCCACGTGTCACAATGTATTTTGGTCTGAGGTAATTAGGATCAACAAATCAGATCTTCGGCCTTCGTGTCCCTGCACCAATCAGAGTCCTGCGTTAAGGCGGGCTCGGCAGCGGTGAAGAAAATGGATGGTTGTGAAATGTTTTGTAAAATGTAATGATTGCTTTTCATAAGATGGTGACTGCAGATTGAATCCTCACTTCCTGTGTTTTAAACTGGTGATAGTCACGCCCACAAGCCTAGATGCTCATTACCCCAGCCCAAAATACAGTGTGATCGGATGCTTTTTTTTCTGGCTCAACTTAAGAAGGATCCACTGCTGCAGTCCCAAGGTTACTACAAACTACACGCAATTGGCGTGTTCCGTCTTTTCTGTTTTTCAGGGTGGCGATTTTGACGATCGATCAAATGATGTTGTATACGACAAGTTTAGTGATCATATCCTTCATCGTCCCAGGCCTAACCATAGATTCCAAATGCATTTAGTAAACTGTCTGTTGTGATGAGCAAAGAACTTAAATGTAAAACAGGGGACATAATGGAGCTATGAATGAAAGAACACGTGGGAACTACATCCACCATTATTTACATAAGTAGGGCATGGATGGATGCAATGGACGGTCGAACATGGGGCACCTTGCAGCAGCTGTGATGTTGATGTTTTGATTTTAATCAATTGCGAACAAGACCCAAAACCTACACTTGTAAAATATGGGTCTACGGTACCAGCATTCACTATGCTTCAGAACTTTTCCTTTTTCTTTTTTTTTATTAGCGAGGGCATATAAATTGTGAATGTGTTTTGAAAATTGTGCTGTCAAGGTATCTAAACATGAAACGATATTTAGTTGTCGTGATTTGGAATGGTAGTACAGTAAATGAGAGTACGAGATGAAGCTTGGTTTCTGTGGCATTATCTGGGACCCTCAGGCATTCAACTACATTTCAATAATCAAATTGAATAGAATTTCAGTACTGCCTTAATTTCAACATCCCATTCATCTGGTTGCATTTTTAAATTTTTGGGCCTTTTTTGTCTGTCAGTTAACACCAAAGCAATGTGGCTGCTAGGGTCCCATACTCCTATGTTCTTTGAGTATTCAACTGTGTTTCAGAGCCAATGGTGGCAGATACGGTGTTTTTATTTTGTTTTACTAGACAGTTATTTCTCATACCATGTTTTAATTGCAATCTTGTCTAGTAAAGAATTATAAGGAAATTGCATAAAAACATTTTTTTTTTACATTTAAGAGATTCATGTGTTTGTAAATATTTTTGCACTGCGACGTGTCAGTATGGTATGATGACAAACTTCTGACATGCAACGTGAACACTACTGGTGGAATTGTGGACTTGTTTGTCTGTATGCATGGCTAGCTGAATTATTTTGTTTTGTTTTCAACACTTTTTTTTCAGCCTCATTTGAGATGATGAATATAGGCTGTGCAAAAATGTGCAACAAAAGAGCCAACACACACACACACAAATGATGCTGGAGACAGGTCTCTAATGTACGTGACGTTGCCATGGGAAACCCCTCTTACTGCTGTCGCCCAGGTTGCCATACTATTGTTTTTATTTTCTATTTTTTCATGTGAGAAATTAATCGGACCCTCCCCGTGTTCCACTGTTGACGGACGGCGACACCGTTTAATTTCACGCCTCGACAGTTAATAAAGGTGCGTTGAACACAAATGTCTGTACGTCATTTTGTGGCTGCGAACTCTTGGGTGCTTATTAAAATGTTTTGCTTTGTTTCACTATGTCACATTGTGTTGCTACAGGTTAGCTAGTCAAGTGGCACTCAACTGATGGGTTGAGTTGAAACCGGAAATGCTTTCCGTGGTCGTTTAGTTTTCAGTGTTGGAGTTGAATGCTGCTAAACACAAGTTGGAGTTGAAATGTTTTCAATGAACACCTGACACATTTGCATACTTCGACTAAACCTGGTGTATTTGCTTTTGTGATTATTAAGTAATTCTAGTTCAAATAGCCTGCATAATGATCTGCTATCACTAGATACATAATGATCTGCTATCACTAGATACATAATGGTCTGCTTTCACTAGATACATAATGATCTGCTTTCACTAGATACATAATGATCTGCTATCACTAGATACATAATGATCTTTCACTAGATACATAATGATCTGCTTTCACTAGATACATAATGATCTGCTATCACTAGATACATAATGATCTGCTTTCACTAGATACATAATGATCTGCTATCACTAGATACATAATGATCTTTCACTAGATACATAATGATCTGCTTTCACTAGATACATAATGATCTTTCACTAGATACTTAATTATCTGCTTTCACTAGATACATAATGATCTGCTATCACTAGATACATAATGATCTGCTATCACTAGATACATAATGATCCGCTATCACTAGATACATAATGATCCGCTATCACTAGATACATAATGATCCGCTTTCACTAGATACATAATGATCATCTTTCACTAGATACATAAT
>OMKY01146314.1:0-10794 GCA_900302395.1 Bregmaceros cantori
CACCCGCCCTCCTCATTGCCCCCTCTCTTCGTAGCCTTTGCCCCCACCAGCTGCCCCCGTGATTCAACATCATCCTGGCACTACAGAAAGGCGCCCTCTCTAACTAGAGACAGCCCGCACTGCTATAGCTATGCAAAATAATGCCTTATTTTATATGTTAATGTTCAATGTATTTTTAATTATGTCTTAACCCTTTGAGTGTCAAACATTTCAACTCTAAGAAATCTATTATGCATTGTAACTGTCCTAGCTATGAAGGACATTCTAAAGCCCCCACAAATTATATTTGAAAACAACAACTTGTGTAAAGGAGAGTATTTCAGTGTTGGTGTGCAAGGGGCATAAGAGAGTGGGAGTAAGCAGTGCTGCAGCACATGTCTATGAGTGGAAGCGAACTCACGACGTTGCGTATGCTGTGAACTCAAGCCACAGGCACGAGAGTGTCTATGTACTGGATGCAGGTCATGCAGAGCCAGCACGTTAGAACCATATTTCAAATGTAGTAGCCGTGACCGCTACTTTGTGCGGTGGGGTGAGGTAGTTGTAGCAGCGTGATGGGACTTGTCTCGAGACACGTGGAGTGAAGTGGCGTGCAGACGGACGGCAGGTGGGCGATCCACCTGAGCGCCAGTGTAAACACACACATACGCCCGTGCACACGCTCCCCGGCGGCGGTTGAAGAGGCGTTCAGAGCCCAGCACCTGCCGGCCATAAAGACACTATCTGATCCAGAGCGGAGGCTTTGTGATGTGTTGCGTGTGAGTGTGTGTGTGAAGCCGTTGTGTGTATGTGTGTGTTTGTGTGTGTGTGTGTGTGTGTGAGGAAGACAGCCGAAATGACTGGTTGGCTGTAGCTCAATTGGTTTGGCTGTCTGAAGCTCAGTTGGTTGGCTGGGTATAGCTCAATTGGTTGAGTCCGGCTTTAGCTCAGTTGGGAAAGCGGCCATTCCAATGAATGGAGGCTTGGAGACCAGCGGTTTGGAGCTTCGAATCCTGGCTGCGACAGTCTCCATAGTCCATACAAAATGGACCTTGGGCAAGGCTTTGGCAAGGCTTTTCAAACAAAAGTTTTTTGTTTGAACGAAGCAGCTCTGTTTTCAGAAAGTTTGCAAGAAAAGGGGCTTGCTTGTATCGCGGCAAAACAACTCAAAGACATGCACCTGCCAGCCATAAACACTATCTGATCGAGGGCGGAGGCTTTGTGATGTAGCAAGTGTGTGTGTGTGTGTATGCTGTGTGTGCGGAGCCCCGTCACACCTTTGTGTCGCAACATTTTAACAAGACTAGCACCATCCACGGCCTGAACTTTCTTACCCTATAAACTGTTGACACCCTCGCGCCTGGGTGTGTGTTACGCCTGGGTGTGTTGCACCTGAGTTACTGTGTGGTCAAACCCCAACGTATCCAAAGTACTTGGGTTTTTATTCTCCAGATAAGGGCAAATACAATGTGGGACCTAGTGATAGTGAACAATGAAATTAGGAAGAACAGTAAACAGGGTTTTGAAAACACAGCAAGTATTTCCAAAAACTATTGCTATCATTAACTTTCACTAAGATTTGATTCTTGCTGATGCTTCGCAATACATTGATTAGGCTATTTTTTTTACACCCACTGTGTGTTGTTTTGGTAAATCTGGGTGTGAGTGGTCAGCGGGTGCGGCGCGGCCCAGATGAATGACCCGCTCCATTGTTCTGCTAGTTAAGATAGATTACCACCCCGGCCATTGTTCTAGCTCGGGGGGGATATTCTCGGGGCCATGGCCCGGGTTGCCGTGGCGATGGTTTGAAAGGCAGGATCCACACAGAGCGTTCATCGGGCCGCTGAGCGTGGCGGGGGCAGTGGGGTGGGCTTTGACTTGGGGAGTGTGAGGCGGCCTTTGTGCCACAGACGGACACTAACCAGACGTCCAGACAGATGGACGCGGAGTAAAGACTTCTGGACCATTTGACTTTTAAATTGTCTGCCGACGCACGGCTAATCAGTTTTGTTTTGTTCCCCATCTTTCTTTCAAAGTCTTTCTTTTTCTCCCTCGTTCTTTCTTTCTCTCCCTTCCACTCCTATCTCTATATCCTTGTCCCTCCCCCACATTTATTTTCACTTTCTCTCTATTCATGTGGCTTTTTTGGCCAGTGCATGTTTCTTTAAAATTTACTATTTTAAACAATTTCTTCTTTAGACCAGTGTAACAAAGGGAACATGCACCTTTCGTAAAATCGATCCAACAACCTCTCTCTCTCTCTTGCCCCATACAGACATACGTTTTCACCGATGGAGAGGATGAAGAGCTGAGGAAACAGATCGGGAGTCACGCCATCAACACCAACTGCTCTGCGGCCCACAGTCGGCAGGCGCTGTCCTGCAAGATGGCCGTGGAGTATGACAAGTTCATCGAGTCCGGGAAGAAGTGAGTAGGCCGGTTCAAATCAGAAACACGAACATTGGATTTGACTCTGGATAGTGGTCAGCACCTTGGTGGAGCAAATAGTTTTAATCCGGTCTGTGATTCACGAAAATATGAACAATTATTTAATGAAAGAAATTGCTGTTCTAAATGTGTCGCCTGGATAGTGCAATAGCAATTCTGCTATGCAAGCAAACTGTCTATCAGAAGCATAGCAAGGAATGAAGCTTGCTGTTTCACCGTACTGTGGTCTAAGGGCCCATGGGCTGAAAACGTAGTTGGGCCCACAGACTTTAAATGGCTTGTTTTGATAATGAACTGTCAGGTCCTGAGGCAGGACATATGTGTGTACTATTTTGAACCAAAGCAAAAAGACAGAAAAAACTTTGAACTTATCCGTTATTTGTTATTATGTTGTTATTATGCCATGATTTTGACTCTTTACAGCTCTTGGGAATCGGTTTTCTTTGATGCAGCCCCTGAGCGAAACCTAGTTTCATACACCATGTTATAGAGTATCAATACAAGATCATCTAGTGACTAGAGGTGATGGTTTTTGTGGTTTCAGCCATAATGGAGTACATGAAAGTGTTTTTTTGCCATAACTGACACTTGCCATCTGCCCCTCACTAGGTGGTTTTGTCATGTGGATGACGACAACTACGTCAACGTGCGCGCCCTGGTCGGACTGTTGTCCCGGTACCCACACACAGCCGACATGTACATCGGGAAACCCAGCCTGGACCGGCCGATCGAAGCCACCGAGCGTCTGGGAGACAACAAGATGGTAGGTATTGCCAAGAATCATGTTGCAGATGTTATTCTTTATAACACTGTCTTGAAAATCCAGCTTTCAGTCTGTGTCAGGGTGAAGTTTATCTCGATGTGTTAACAACTTTGGGCCTTCTTAACCATTTGTCGGCTTTTATTGTATCAATCACTGTGGACCCTGAGTTCAATCCATATTATTATTATGGCCCCCGATTCCGTAACAGAGAATGAAGAGGTGCAAGATATGCCCAGGCCTTTAACTGACTTGACAAATGAGAGGAATTAACAATTATCTAAATAATAATTCTGTGGTGCAAGAACATGATATTTTCCAGTGACAAATATTGCTTTTACTAGAAAGTAAAAATCTATACTTTTATATTTTAAGATGTTATTAGCAGATATAAAAAATAAACCTGGCAAATATATGTGGTTCTGACACTATGCATCTCTACCACCAGAGGGCTGTCAACTTCTGGTTTGCCACGGGCGGTGCAGGGTTCTGCGTGAGCCGTGGTCTGGCGCTGAAGATGAGCCCTTGGGCCAGGTGACTTGATGATTCTTACTTCTCATTAGAAAAAGTATTTATCACAGAAACCTTGCAAGAAAAGGCACTTGCTTGCAGTGAGATGTCAGTTTGACTGGCAAGTTTGACAACACGTCTGTCTGTGGAATCCATCCTAACCACACGTTGATGAGCCTCGAGCAAGCTAATGTGCTAACCTGTGTTCGCTCTCCCTCCTCAGTGGCGGTCACTTCATGAACACGGCGGAGAGGATCCGCCTCCCGGACGACTGCACGGTGGGCTACATCATCGAGGCCGTGCTTGGAGTACCGCTGACCCGCAGCTACCTGTTCCACTCCCACCTGGAGAACCTGCAACTGGTGCCGCGGGCTGACATTCACAAACAGGTGAGAAGCGTGCGGGTTTAGCTGTCCTGGAAAAATACAAAAAACAGATTATAAAAATGTGTAACTGTAATCCAGTTCAACTACATATATTCTAGTATATGTAGTTAGCATAACTAGTATATCTAGTGTATATTCTGTAATCTAGAACCCCCATTAAAAAAGAAATCACTGGAAGTGCTGGCTCTGTGGCACAGTCAGTAAGACACCCACACCCAGCACACGTATGGTGACTGTGACTTAGTTAACATGCACGGGCAGCGCCACAAGTTTCCTCCCCCTCGCCGACCTTTCTGCAATGTCTTCCCCGATTTCTCTCATCCCACTTTTGCACTAAATATGTCAATGAAACTTGAAAACATATTAACTGAAAATGTTCAATATGCTGATTTTATTTAGTTTGAAAGTAAATTAAAGATTTTTTCCACGTGTGTGTTGCAGATCACGCTGAGTTACGGCATGTTTGAGAACAAAAGGAACATCATCAACCTGAAGGGGGCTTTCCCTGTGGAGGAGGACCCGTCAAGGTAAGATTTCCTCTGCTGGACTCTGGCGGTAACTTGCTGGTTTCCGTTTACTTCACTGATGTCAAAGTCATTTCAGTTTAGGATTTGGGAATAAGATTTGTTTCCTTTGTTTTATTTTGGTTTAATTGGAACGTCACATACAAAACTGCATTTTAAAGAATTAACGTTAAGAAGCTAAACTACACAACTGATAAACAATTTATCATTTTTTGTGGAGTCTTAAATCGCATTTCATTTAATTCGCACAGTAACATGTGACATTCTGAAAAAATGAAATTGTTCTGGAATTAAAAGCTTAAAATCCATCTTGTTTGTGCAAATCCGTCTGGAAATGAGCAACTCGGCTTTGGCCCCTGAAGTGAATTAAAACAATAAATTCAATTGGTCTCGCTTAATCCTAAAATCCTGTGGGACTGAATTGTTTATTGTTGTACAGTAAAAACTGTGATTTGATTAAAGCATCATATTAAAGAGATTTATTGCTGACCGAGCCGTAATGCCTTAATCCCCCTTATTCCTAAATCATCTTCTTATCTCTAGTTGCTTTTAGGGAAATTAAATCATTGTTTGTATATATAATGAGGATTCAGTTAACCAACAAAGCGGTGTATCTACAATCTTATTACGTATAAATTATACTTTGAATTATGCTTTTGACCGGCAAGGCTCTAATTCAAATTTCATCAGTGCTCTGTGGAATGTGGCACCACTTCAATATTTGTAGTATTTTTCTTCATTGGATATAAAGTATGCAAACTATGAATTAAATAACAATTTTAATTTTACATTTTCCTTTAATGAAATCTCAGATTCAGAAAACATTTTAAACTCATCACGCCTCTTCAAATAAAGACCCAAAACCCACCTGTTCCATTTCACTTACTCACTTTCACTTTTTAGCAGTTTTTCTTTCCAGCGTTTACTTTTCTTATAATATCTGTGTATTTTGAAAGGCGCTATATATCCTCAATACACAGAGCATTTTGAACGGATGAATGTATTTGTCCCAGATTGGGTGTGTTAATGCTCTGGGGTAGGCACTTTCAAGATGGCTGAATTAGGGCCGCACAATTCATCGAATTTTAATCAAAATCAAAATTAATGTACTTTTTTACATTTCTGTTTCATTTTGTTAATTCCTCACAGGCTTACATAGTGCATATGTAGGTCCGCCTAAGCTGAGGTCATAGTTATAGTCTAGTTATTATGATGTCAGCAGCACCACTAATTTCCTCCTGTTTTTGTCTTTGTCTTCTTCTCAGGTTCAAGTCAGTGCACTGCGTGCTGTACCCCGACACCCCGTGGTGTCCTCCCCAGGTTGTCTTCTGAAGACAACGCCCCCATCTCTCACACTCGTCTCCCGAGCGCCTCGGTATCTGAGGGCTGCCAGTCGGAGACCACTGTTTTGAGTGGGCCGCGCCGCTGCCACCGCAGACTTTTTCGCTGCGGGCGGTTGGTCGGTCTCGCTCGTGTCGTTGTGTTTATTGCGTGTGTATTTTAAAAAAAATTTAGGTGCTGCTGTGCGGCCTGTCGTGGGGTGGGCCGCTCGCCTCCTTGCTTATAAACCTCCTGCTTATGCAGGAAGTTTGACATTTTACAACTTTTTTTTTTAAAGGACTTTGTGTGCTTTTGCGCTTTTCAAAGAGGTCGCCGCTTGTAAATGTCGCTTCTGCTTGTTCTCATAGAATGTATGCAATGGCCACATAATCAAGCGCTTCATGACAGCTTTACCTTAATGTTTAGAATATTGTTATTCACCGCATCGACGGAAAAAAAACAACATTTGAAAGCCAACACCTTTTGAACGTGGACTCCGGACTACGATTTCCGACATGAAGATTTATTTTTTTTAACGTCGACCTGAAATATCAGTGTTATTGTTGTGTATAGTTTGAGCTGGTATTTGTGCCAGTTTTACCAAATCTATCCCTTGGTAAAGTTCCCTGAGCTGCATCGGGACGGAAAAAGCACTTTACCTGCTACGATAACTTTGGATAAACTGATATCATTGCTGTTCTTTAGTTCGAATCTAAAGAACAATGTGTGCAAATATCAACTGTTATAATCGCTGCAATGCTTTGTATCTTAATAGAAACGCTCCACGCTTTATGTCACATTCAAATAATATATGATGAGACTATGACTTGCAAGTTGTGGCGTACAGCGAGAGGAGAAAGAAACAAAATTGCACAGCTATGTTTGAAAGTGAGCGCTGCTGTTTCGCTGCCGTTAGGAAATGAACTGCTTGGATCGAGTACTTTAGCAATGATGATCTATGCATAGCTCTAGACTGTCTAGACTAAAACATGGGACCTCCTTCGGATCTGTTTTTCAGCGCGATTACTGAACGATTCTGTTGTTAATCAATTTCAATGTTCCAGAAACTTCCATTTCCCTTCCGTATCAGCCTGTACCTTGGCCAAACCCCCAATTTCGACAGTTCTACATCATTTCTCTGAATGTTTGCTCATTGTAGAATTGTAGAATGAGAATTTTGGAATCGTTTGGCTGGGACTTCAAGCATTACACATCATTCTAAAAATACTACTGACGTTTTCCCGGGACAAGTGAAGACTTTCCCGGATAATTAGCGACATGAAATTAACTTTAACATTTGACGCATTGCCAGCATTTATTGGTGTCAGAAGTAAGCAGGTTCTACCTAGATAACGTCTTTATTTTCTTATTAGGCGCTCCGTGCACCTTGTAATGTCGTGGCTAGCCCATATTGGGCTGTGACTCTTAGCTCAGGCTAGCTTGTTTGGCGGTACTGTGTACTGCGACCAAGTCTTTTCTTTATTCGTCTAGTTGCTAACAGAGCACGCTTTATTGTGAGCACATCAGTCATGTCAGCTATTTATGTCTCAGCGGACAAAATGCCTGACGTGAATGTTCGCACATTTGAAGATTTGTTCATTTGAGTTCACTGGTCGAGCTGGCAACGTCCATGTTATTTCTGATTCGCTTTGGAAACGAGGATAATGATGAATTGTTGTAATCAGAACACCATGATAACAAATTGTGGTTACAGATGTTTAGTTAATACAAAGAGTATACATGTAAAGACATGTAATTGAAAATCCCTAGGGTCAGTTGCTCCCCGGGGAAAAATGGTGGCGGGGTGAACAGTATTCGAAATAGAGAAAAAAAACGGAATACTTTCTTCACCTAAAGGCTGACCACCATACCCCATGTATACTGACCTTATACATATGTACTCTTTGGTTAAAATTCCAAATACATGTGTTGTTTTAGGGCAACAACACTGAGTACTGAGTCAACAGACTTTGATTGCCAGACTCAATGCAGTAAACTGAACAAAGCTTTACTGATGAACTGATTGTTTGTACCGAATCGCTGTCGTATATGATTTCCTTCCTGTGGTTCACCCTGAGAGGTGTATTATTAACTGGAGACCACCACACACTGGGCTACACCAGTAACACATGCAGAGCCAAACACACATTTCCAAGGGCCGCTCCTTGGCATTTGATTTAGTACCACACATTTCCAAACTCGGAACTTTATCGGAACTTTATCTTCTTGTCTTGAAATTGATTTAATGAAAAATAGTTACATATGTTGGTACCTTTGAACTTGATTAATTTCTCCTTCATCCGAGTTGTATTTGAAGAGAGACAGAATATTGTCTCCCGCGGTAACAATTCTTAAACCACACATACAATCAAATTGGAACATTTTCAAGATGGCGTCCATGGCCGTGTTGCTTCATTGTGACTGTATCTCCAGTTAATAAGGCTCCTCTAGGGGTGCTTTGACGGGAGCCCCTGCGCGGACACCCTGTTTACTCTCCAGTATCTGGAGTCTTCATCCATTCCATTAGGGGCTTCTCAGGGATTAGGGCGCCCCCTGCCTGTGTGAGCAGCGTGGGAAATAAATAAAGATCCTTCCTGAGAATATTTCTGACTCTGACTCTATCATTTCAATCAACTGACAGACAACTCTTTATGGAATGCAATCATATTCTGTAAGGCCTTACCCCATCAAGGAGTTTGGGGCCTGGTGCCAATATAGATATTGTACACATTTCAACTCCAGCTCTATTTCCAAAGGTGTTCTTATACATTACATATGGGGATGTGACAACTATGCAAGCCCAGGTTGAAATTAGTTTCTGTGTGCAGAATGGCTGAACACATTTGGTGTGCGGCGAGGCAGTATTGGAGTGGGAGTGGGAGGATTGGGGGATGTCTTGGGGAGGTTTGGGCACCTAGCAAGAACTGCGGCATTGGAAGCAGCTGACGCGCACCACTTGGTAAACACTAATTGGCGTTCAATCGGCTAAGTTATGTTATCGGCCACACAAACCATGGACCTTCTAGATTCTGCTGATGTGTGTCTTCATTAAATAACTAATTAACAAAGCAGTAGAGAAAAAACAATACACCTGCATTCCAAAAAAGTATTCACTCTTTGACAAACAAATATAAGTCTCAACATGGCAGTTTAACAACAATTTTAGAATAGAAAAACTTGTTAGATATGAGCATTTGTCTCTAGGCTGGGTTGTTGAAATGCAGTCTGTGTGCTCGACAGGACCTACTCCTCTACTTGCTGAGAGCTGTAGAAGGCTCAAAATGCAAAGCAACTTGGACATTCACTGTCATCCACTGCATGTTGTCTCACAAATACAATTTCAAGGATGGATGCCATCAATGTATCGCTAAACTTAACATGTTCAGAATCAGAGTCAGACGACCTGTCCTAGAACGACATTTATACCTTTATGGACAATTAAGGCCTTGTTATACCCAATGGAGCCGGGCGAAATTTGTCTATCCATCCCAGGCATTACTCCCAGAGCTTGTGTTTATGCCTCCGTCCATGTACGAATGTATATAAGAAATCCTCTCGTCTAGAGGGCGGTGTTGAATCGCGACAGACGTGTAACGAGGGTGAAATGTAATCGAGTATATACCGAGAGAGATATACACACAGTGTTCGCTTCGAGGGCAACCAGCTGCTTATATACACTGGTGTTGGCACAGACGTTTCCAGTCAGGGTGTTTTCCAGTTCTCAATTTCTGCTGCTCCTGTTGCATGCTGGGAACTCTACCTGCCTTTGTCATGTGCTTCTTATCCAATCATTTGCGTTGTGTAATTTTAATGCAATGTTTCACACTCGCTACACTCTCCCCTGAATCACACATACCTCCCCCTTCCAGAAACTCGGACCGTGCCCACCTACTTGCCATAGTATGTCGACTACCTCATGCGATACTGTACCCTGCAGCTGGGTGGCATTATCGAGTACCTACTCACAAGGTTCTGTATGCCTGATCCGGGTCACGGCACCAATGTAACAAGGGCGAAATGTACACTGGTCTAGGCACAGACGTTCCAGTCAGTGTGTAATTCAGTTCTCAACTTCTGCTGCTCCTGTTGCATGCTGGGAACTCCACCCTGCAAAAAGAACACAGCTCTTCCAACTGAAGCATGCCTTTTTAAAACATATTTGGCAAAGTCAATGATTGTCATTTTGCTAGTAATTTACATTCTAGCTGGCAAAACCTCTCAGCAACAACAGAATGTAATTTAGCCCCCATGTCCTCGGGGACATGGTGGCAGAGTGGTTATAGAGCGCCTCCCAGACCACCTGCAATGCCCCCCCCCCTCCCCGCATCTTCATACCAGTTTCCGATTTAATCTTATCACTATCTCTCAAATAAAGAATGAAAAACAGCGCTTGTGCCGAAAAAATAACTTTAAAAAAATGCATTTCCGTACACATTTACTATATTACTGGCAGCCTTGCAGGCATGAAATATGATTTAAAAAAGACTCTTGGGTATATTAAAAAGGGCCATGAACAGCGTAATAATTATTGTAATAAATTGTGTAGGTTGCTGTGTGGGAGTGTGTGGCGACTGCAGGAAGTTCTGTGTGCGGTTAATGCAGAGATTACTGTGTTTATTGTCTCTGAGCTCGTGGGGAGGCTGGGAACGGACACACAGACAATAGACCACGCTAACACATTCACACACATACACACACACACAGACACACAATACACACACACACACACACACACACAAACATTCACACATACACACACACACACACACACACACACACAGACACCCACAAACATATACAGACACACACACACACACACACACAGTCACACACGCACACACACACACACAGTCACACACAAACGCAC
>OMKY01146334.1:0-13234 GCA_900302395.1 Bregmaceros cantori
TGTCTCTATTTTGACCCCAAACATGGCTATTACATATTTTCTAAAATTGTTTTCATTTTTATATGCAAAAAAAAATCATATTTTTGACAATTTCATACACACAGGATGTTGCCCCAACTTTAAGGAAGGATGTTCATATAGAAAAGAGTTAGAGTATATAGCAGCACATAGTTCGCATTTTTACTCTTTCAGTGCCAGCAGACTTTCACAGACAGCCTATAGTAATGTATAAAATTGTAATCACAATTTTTTCAAGAAAGTCTAGATCCTCTTTTTTACATTAGAAGTTGTTGTGCTCTGATATAATTTGTGGGAATATTTGAGCGACCAACATCCATGCATATTTTTTATAGCCTGGCATCGCCCGTGTACGGGCTGACCAACCAAATTATTCAAATTCAGACGTGGGTGGAGTTTGGTATGGGCGACGCGAGACGTGTGTGGAGTTCGCTTGTCACGCCTTCACACCGCTTGCGGTGTGACTGGATAACACGGTTTGATCCTGGTTTTACCAAACCCAATGATCCCTATATTTTTTGGTGTTAAAGTGCTTGGTGCTGAACAAGATAAGGTCATCTTGCGAGAGCTACAGGCCAGTGCACAAACTCACCTGAGCTGCTGCTGGCCAGGGAACGCAGAATCAAATTGGCCACTGGCAGCTGGGCGCTGGGTCTTGTCGGCATGCGTAGTTACACCGGCGGATTGAGTCATGCCAGAGCTGCTGCTACTGGGTGTGCCGAAGCTGAGCAGTCCGTCGTGCGATATGCTGTGGTCCGGGGACAACAGGCTGAGCGCTTCTAGCTCGGACGCTGTGAACAGCGTGTCCTGACCGTCGGTCGCCATGGGTTCAACAACCTCAGCGCTTTGCCCGTCGCTGCCCGTGGTGGAGACTATTCGCAGCTCCTGCTCGCCGTGATCTGAACATGGGACTTTTATTAATTCTTGTAAAGCCATTCAGTCTGAAAGAAAACATCTTTGGCAGTCACAATCATTGAACACAATTACATCTCTATGCACTTTAAAAAGATTTTTAAAAGAGTCCTGAGAACATAAAATATGAACAAAGTAGGAGGCACATGTACACAAGCATGGCCTATAGACAGTACAATAGACAATACAATTTAAGAGAATACTGGGGACCACAAAACGGTTTTCTATTACACGTACGTAAAAGCTGGATGGAAAACAGTGAAACCCCTCTGCTAAAACCCCCTTTAAAATACCCTCCATGTTTAAAATGTTTTGGAGATTGTTCAAGCACACAGGGCACATGAACTAAAACACATTTTGCCCAGTTCAGTGCACACAACAAGAACATTTAAATTTATGTTATTTCCCAGCCTTGTGCCATGAGAACTGGTTCGGCGTGACAACAGACAGTTAATGTTAATTATATCATGTTAATGATATAATTTACAATAGAATATTAGGTGGAAATTCAGTGAAAGGTTCTTGTCACGTCAATGGTTTGCACAGAGAGGGTTAATGATAGCAAAAGTAAATCAATTCATAGTACAGTCTATGAAAGGCCTGTAGTGACAGAGCAGAACCGACTACAGAGACCACAGTACGCTAAATCTGTGCCAGCGCCTGCACAATCTAACGGAACACGTTCAACAGCGTTTGACGCCACCCACTTGCGTGTGCTGCGGCCTGGACAAGAAACAATCGAATCAGTACCTCTAGTAAAATAGACTCCAGTGAAAAAACAGCTGCCACTTAAGGCAGGTTTGTGACTGGACTTTGGACGCCACCTCCCCACACAAACATGGCCATTCCATTGGTATGTCATGACATTTTGACTCTAGTCGCTGCATCATTTGCATGACTCGGCAGGACTAGTGGTTCCACTGAACTGCTGCCGACTCTCTATGTGTCTACAGGGCTTTAACTATGAAGTTGCTTCTTTACCGTGGTCTGACATGTGGGAGGAGTTGGGGCCTTGCTGCAATCCATCCCTGGTAGAGACGTGTGGTTTGGTCTCTGACATCAAGTTCTCATCTGCAGAAGGTGGACAGGATGACGTCTTATACTAATTCATTCGTTCATTATTTATTTATGTATTTTAAAGCACACAGTTACATACCTACAGTGGTTTCTCTGGCTTCTTCTTCATCTTTGATTAGAATGATGTCTGGAGTCTCCTGACATGAACACAGGGAATGAAAATAAATAAATACCAAAACGTATTGTGTGTTCGCCCACTTGGTTAGATGGGTATTAACGAACATGTTTTCAATGTTTTAAAACTCACCAACAGACCATACTAGGAACAAGTATTTTATTCTAGATTAAAGAGAAAATATTTATTTATTCTGGTGCTACATGAAGGGACATTTCTGAGGGTATCTAAAGTCAACTTCACCGGTCAGAATTTTTTAACTTTCCTACCATCAGACGCTGTCAACACTTCTGCATGCCCCCTCAGTTTCTATGCCAACATTTCCACTCTTATAGAGCACACGGGTGTGAATGGAGCAGTCACATTTCAAGTTGAACAATCAAACCAAGCTATTTGTCTTAGAAAATATATTTAAAGTACTAACGTCATTTCTGGCAGGTCATGATAGTTAAGAAGCTTGCTGCCCTCCCCTACATTCATTCCTAATTGATCCAGGTGTATCTCCTCAGCTGATTAACTCTCTCCCCTAGCGATTGGCCGGACAGCTTCGGCAAGCCCTATACATTCTACACGTTCCTAAACCATGTACTGCCTTGCTTTGCTACCCACCACCTCCCCCTGCTCCACCAACAAGATGGAAACAGTTGATGTGACATGTTCTCTTCATGGGGAGTTACCTATGTCACCTTGCATGCTGGGGTGAGAATCCCCCTAACTACTGCTGCGTTCTCACCCTGCGTGCTAGTGTGAAAATTTGCTAGACAGCTGCTGCTCCCTGAATTAGTGCGTTGCCATGGTGCTCATGGAAATAGGGGTGTTCCTACAAACAGAGCCATACCACCAAGATAAATCTAATTTCAATAAAGAGTTGTAATCTTCCGTTGTCTTTCTTAACTAAAATGGTTCTGACAGACCACATGCAGGTGCTTAATAAAAGAATGGACTGGAGAACCCGCCCCCCTCTCCCCCCCCCTTCTACAATGCACACTCTCAACTCACGTGTTATAATCAGGGCTTGAAAACAAATTATTTTTACAATGGGTTTAGGCAGGCCTATGTTTAATGTTTTTGTTCTCGGAATCATTACGCCATGAAAATATTGGTCCTGAACGGATCCGGAACGCAAACATTTTATTAGTTCTTGAAGTTCCTCATATTGTGGAATATTAAGTTTAGTTATTGTTCATACAAAAATATGGTGGACTTTCAAACTTCAGTGCAACTGTATTAACGTGAAAACTGGCTTTAAAATGCCATTATATTCGCTTTCTCGTCTGTCCACAAAATGGAGCCCCAGATGTTTGGGGCTTGACGACTGACAGTGAAGGTTGAATGGATGCACAACCGTAAACAGTCTAAAAATATATCGAGAACAAAAAAAAAGTTTTTAACCGGTTTCGTGGATTTCATAATGTTCCGTTTCTGTTCCGGAACAGTTAAGACATTTTTTTTTCATTTCCGTTTCTGGTCCTTGTAAAATTCCGCAGAATTCTGTTCGTTTTCGTTCCTAGAACCGGTTCATCTGGCAATATTTCAGCAGGTCTGTACATGCTGAAATAATATGGATGTCCAGCTTGAACTTGTAAATAAAAAATGTGCATTGTCCGACTTCTTAAATCTATTTTACTTTTTAAAATCATATTTTCGGTAGCCAAATAATTGCGCCAACTGGTTGAATTAATTCAGCTCTACTAGATACTATTTTTTGAACTTAAAAGACATTCCTGCTTATTCAGATATATGGGTTATGGAAACTCTGGCACCTTTCAAGTAGTCTGGCGTTATAGAATGCATGAAATCTTTAGACTCAATTTAACATTGAAGGTGCACAAGTAAAAATAATAGAACTTTACTTTAAAAATTCAGTTATGGGATTTCATTACTGATGGAATGTAAATAAAAGCAACCAACAAAAAAACGCTTGCACCTTCAAAGGCGTTGCCACAGAGGAATCATCACTTTTGGGTGGCGTGAGAGGAGCATCCCCAAGAGCCTTAGGCTGGCTGACGCCTTTACTGCCTGATGGGGAGAAAATACAAGCGTTGTTGCAATAATTACCAGGTTACATTTTTTTAGACCATTATGAGAACAACTTCAAGAAAGTGCCCACCCAGAGCTGAGCCAGGCCGCCGACATTAGAAACAACAATACATTAGGCACATTAGCGAGTCTGAGACACTTAGCGAAAAAATGGCAAATTTACATTTTAAAAACTTGAGCAAATTTAAGTTTAAACCTTCAATGAAAATGTGACTTTTTAGAGCCCACAGGAACCCGGAGACAAAACAACCAAAGTGGATCCGATGAAGCCAAGTTTCAATTTTGAATTGAAATGTAAATGGGTAATAAAGGGTTGATGGTAGGGCTGCACGATAATGGAATAATAAAAAATAAATAAATCATAAATGACAATTATTTCAATTATCATACCTGAAATCACTATTATTGATCATGATTATGGAACAATAATAAACAACTTAATTTTATTCCACTTTAAACTTAAAAAAGAAGACATATGTTATTTTTTTGGTATAATGCGCAGAGAAGATGCTCTTATGAAAAAAAAAAAAAAGTTAGAAACATTTTTAGGGCGAATAAATACATTTACTGAATCTCATATGGCCAAATATATTTAAAGAAAATGTGAATGGTTTACGGATAATCATAAAATTAATTTAACTCCTAGGCCACTTTAAAAAGATGCAATCTGCAATCTTGCAGGCTCAATGAGTGGCTGTCAGTATTCACCGTGGTGGGCCAGCCGGTGAAAGCGGGGTCTGGAGCCCAGGTGTCGGACAGCAGCCAGGGCGGTGTAGCGGCTAGCAGCTGCCCGGTGGTGGGCGACGAGTGGCCCTGGGCCTCCTTGATGGCTCCCCCCACCAGTGCTTCGGGCCTGGAGTCGCAACGAAAATATCTCGCTGCGCATGGCCTTCATCCTGGTCCGAAGAGCTGCATTCTCCTCCAAGCTCCGGCTGAGGTCATTAGACAGACAAATTGATTCAAAACTAGAAACACTCAGAGATTGCAAACCTGCGCCGTAGCGGTACAAAACAAAATAGTACTTTTAGTGCTAGCAGTATGTGTGGAAACCCATTATCAATGCATGTGCTCATAGAGTCGTAGCCTGGCAAGTCAGAACCAACGCATCGTCCATCACTCGGATTTTTGCATGGAAACGTCTCACTGACCACCCCGTGCAGTAACCAGGTAAGGAACTATCCATCTATCTATCTGTACGTGTTGGTGATTAAGTACGATTATGTTGCTTGGTGCAGGCACAGGAGTCGCGGCCACACGGCGTGATGCCACTACGGAGAAAGGGTATCATTCACATGTTAATAATAATGAAGTATGAAGTATGTGAATTATAGGCTGCAGAAATGCAGCAAAATGTAATCACGTCTTTCTTTCGTCATTTCCAACAACTCTGCAAAATTCCATCCAGATCCATGCTCAACTTTTTGCGACCAAAAACATAACCTGCCCTGGCGCAGGTAATATCTACTTATACATTTAATGACACCCACATACATACAGAGATGTTTCTATATGCATTGGTGGGGGCTTCAGTGTTACACACCTCAAGTGCTTTCCTTTTCTACTTGACAAATTTTACTTTACTGCTCATCTTAGAAACCTGTGAGGACTGAGGAAATGAGTATAGTTTTGTTCTGCTTGAGAGTACTAGTACTAACTAGTTGACTATTAAATTATAGTTTACATTATGTTATCACTTTGCAGTGGTGTGCAGGCACATATAAAAAGTAGAAGTATGCAGTGCAGTCATTGCCAAATGCTAAAACAAGAAATATTATAGACCCATGCTTTTTATAGAGGTTTCTGAAATAAGACGTCACAGGGGCTTTGTACAGGGTGCTTTTGAGAGTGTTGGCATACAATATTTTGTGCAAGTATTATTACACAAAGGAAAAAGTCAGCCAAGTTGAAAGTTTGTATGCTTTACATGAAATTAAATGGATATGCTTTATCTTAAAGCAAAACAACTCTTGTGAAAACAAAGCTTAAAACATTTGGGGTAAATCCATCCACCCAGGCAGAAGTTATGGACCAAACAAAATTGTGGCCAACTTGTAAGCCTCCAAAATGTCATCAGTTCATGAACCTAACCTATAGCATTAATACATCAAATCTGGTAAAAGTCCAGCCATGCGTTTAAAATGAGAACTTGGAGAACTGCGGACTCCTGTCTGTGGACGTAGCCTCACTCTCCGTCCACACAAGGGTTTCATGAGACAACGGTTGAAAGTTGGACGTCACACCCACCCACACACCCACACCCACACACACACACACACACACACATTCGCTCAGCCTATGAGCGAATATGTGTGCAAGCAGCTGATGGGGAACAAGTGAACGATTAAATAGAAAACCGGTATCAGTTTTCAAAATCGACTAATAATTTGATGAATCACCTCTAATTCCAAGAAACAACCGAGAAAGACTGCACGGGGGTCCCATGCGGTCGAACCACCACGGTTTTGGCTGCTGTGGTTATCCGTCAAGGGCGCACAGACATATAGCAGTGGATATTGAAGATCTGGACGCTGACCATAAAACGTTGCGGTCATCGATGTAACGCTGGAGGTAGGTAGTCTGGCAAGCCAGAACAAATTAATTGTCCACACATTGCACGCAATTAGAGCAATAGTTTGATCTGGATTAAGCAGGCTCGAAAAATGAGAAGAAAAAAAAGTGTCAAAAAAAGTGTCAATCAAATGACGTTATTAAATCACAGCACAGTAGATGTGAGAAGTGGCATGGTGGCCACGGCTTTATTTGAACAAGGCGCGCCTCAACGGGGTTGGCCCGCCTGAATTTGGGATAGGATCTAGTTTGTCTGCCTGGTTGGTCCAGACCACCAGACCGTGTAGTCACGTACGATTCCTTGGTTCTGGCTTGCTTGGCTAGCATGTAGGCACACATCAAAATGAAGACTCGGGTAAGAAGTACCAAAATACAAGCAACTCAGAGTGTAATAAACAGAAAGATGACACACATGAAAGGCCATCTGGCAATGCTGTGGCTGGGTGCATGGGTGACACAGTTGCCAGTTTTAGGAGCCTATGCGTTCACAATTACATAAATACGAGGATGCCTTAGAGGTAAAGGAAAAGGGTAGCAACAACAACAACAACAACGACAACGAATACGTTCAATTATTTGTTATCTGTTCCGATCTGACTCCGATATTTGAAAAACCAAATCCCAGCTCTCCTGCTGAATCAATAATAAAAACCTGACAAGACATTTCTAAAAAATATTTTAGTCTTGTTAAATGCACACAAGAATGCAGGCATACGTATTGCTACGAGGAATAAACAAGACCTCTATTTGATGATCTTAAATTGTATGCATTGCATGAATTACAATGCGCTTCAAACCATGCGGGCTTGAAAGCTGGTGGCGATCGCCCCCTTTTTATTGCATGTATCCGCTCATGCATCGCCCGGCCTTGATCATTTAGTTATAAATAATTTATAAAACACCATGAACCACAGTAATAGCAAACAACAAACAGTAATAACACCCCCGCTACCTGATCTGGAGCCGGAGGCTGGCCGAGCCCTCCGAGAAGAGCTGACTGATCTCTGCTACGGCCGCCTTGGCGAGCACATCCATAATGGAGGACAGTTGCTCCTCCAGAGTGGCCGAGCCGCACGACGGCGACATCCTGTACGAGGCGCGGGAGTGTGGGGGAAGTGGAGGACACCCGTGAAAAGATCTGCTTCGGATCAAACAGCACCAGGGTCGCTTTGGTCGTTAGTTTTCACCCGGGAAGGAAAGGCGACCCCCTTCCGGCAGGTTACCGTAATGATACATGCGGGATTTCATTTTTTTTCTTTCTTACCGTAATACTCGACGCGGCGCTCCCCGTTGATTCCAGAAAGTAGTTCCATTTCACTGTGAGAGGAATTGGTTTTGGTTTCTGCTCACATTCAAAACAGTGTAAACACATTCCTTTGACACACACAAGTAAACATGATGACAGTAGACAGGTAAACAGCCAACCAGCCAGGACATGTGTGTTGCTACAAATATTACATACTAGTATATCACATATCCAATAGCCGTTGGGTAGGTACTATTTTTTGGTGGGGATGTTCTGCACATGATACGAGAATAGTTTCCTTCTACTTACGTAGGGGGTGTGTATGCCAGCCAAGATTGTATTGACTTCCCTGCAGAGGTAGATGGAAAATAAGGGAACCAGCCTCTATCAAAAACGTAGAGACAAACCAGAAAGAGAAATGGCATCACACGGTTGTCTGCCTTGTAGACAGAGGAAGATGATATCCTGAGTCACAATGGCACTTGTCAAACTTCTGCATCCAGCCAGTGGATCAGCAAATAATTTATTTGCTGTCAGCAGAACTTCACAGAATGTCCACGTGTGTAAAATGTGCCCCAGAAATATGAACCACTAGACAGCCAAGATTTTATTGACTTTCCTGATTCTAGTTTTAAGTATTGATTCCAGTGTGATGAGGGTTGATTCAATGATTTTAGAAGTCCATCTAACTACACTCTCCAGTCTAGCTTTGTCTTGGGCGGTGGTGTTGCTGAACCAGTCATGGTGAAGGAAGGGACTCCACCTTTTCTTTCTCAAACAGGGTTTCTTTCTCAAACAAGACAAAGTGACCGAGATGAGAGGGTAGAATGAAATTGAAAAAGTGAAAAAAAAAATAATATATATATATATATATATAAATTTCAACTTGTAGCAGAATGTGAACCTATATATAAATTTCAACTTGTAGCAGAATGTGAACCTATCTACCCCGACATACATAATTTAGGCTATTCATATAATGCCCAACAATTGCATTTGTGCCAAGTGACTTCATCTTGTAATACATTAGTACATTTAGTTAACTGAAGCAATAGCTGAGGTGGACACAACACCCACCCAACCCTTTTGGTTATCCTTTGGAGTCCAGACCTCAGTATAAATATATGTATATTTTTGATTTTGATATTGCCACAAAGGGCAAGACTTGCGCGTCTTGTGGTTTAAATTCTAGACGGACAGGCATCAAGTTCCCCTGCTACTCCTGTTCTGCCAGAGACAGATTGTATGCCTGTGCAAGCCATAAACGGGCATGCGCATTTGTGTCATCGGTCTGATGGTCCTGATGCTCCATGGTCACTGGCTGTCACATGTGGTCAGAGATTTTGCCTCCTCGAACGATCGAACATTTCAGCAAAAATATCTGAGCATGTTCCACAACAGTGTACTACAGATCCACATACCAATGACCAGCGCCTATAGCAAAGAATGGTTGCCCACAATCCATTTTAATGGAATACTGTAGCGGAATCACTAAACCCAGGGACAGCAGAAGTTCAGGTTACACGATACAAAAGAGCTGTTGGGGGGGAATTTTTTTTTTTTTATTCAGAAACAAAATGTAGACAAAAAAAATGTAAGTCTTTGGGTGAACAAAGCCTACACTACACATTTGGCCATTTCTAAACACACAACCTCCAGCCAACTACCGACTTTGTTCGCCATTCACTTACATGGCTAGTGATGAGCCACTAGACCACAGCATTGAAAAGTGGTCGTTCGTCTTATCTTGGGATTCCATCTCAAATGACCAGAGGCTGTAGGACACAGCCGGTGTGATAGGATAAATACAAAAAGAACGTTTCGAACGTCAACATGGCTGGATGCTAATGTGTAAGCAATATATGAAGAACATTTTCCATTTAGCCAATCCGTTTGCATCAATAAGCACGCAAAGGTGAGCTCAGTAGAGCTATCAGTACAGTCGTGCCCCTTATTCATGTTCAGTTCGTCAAAGTTTACATTTTCCATTGACAGAATGAAAGTTGCTGCACCCCACTGAGCAGCCATGCAAATACCTCACTCCAGTCTTGGTGGTTTGACGTCTAAAAGATTGGAGATGGCGACTCGTTTGATTCCAAATCAAACATGTATAAAACCTCTCTTAGTCAAGCTGAACATCCTTACAGGTCCGACTTCAATATGAAGATGGGCAATTGTAGGACTTGGAAAGCACATGCATGAGGAACACGTGTGATAGACAATACAAAGACAAAATGAATGAGGTTGCCATTTACAAACCTAATACTGCGGCCATAGCTAAAAGGTCTGTACCAAACAAAGAGTGACTGAGACGGTTTTCTAAAAAAAATAAAAATCCCATACAAGCGGACGGTAGAAGATACAGACACTTGTAATCACACTTATAGCTAGGGCAACAATATTCATGCAAAGTTGAAATATTTCAACATTCATCATGGGTGGACACAACTGTCACCACCTGTAGAATTAAGAAAACGGTGCTCACTTGAGTTCTAAGTGGAACTGTGTGAATTAAAACAAACCTGTAATTTAGAGGAATTTCTAGGACATTGGAGTCACATTTGCCTTCAACCATGAAGGTCAGGTTATGTGCATCACAACAGGATGTTGGCGCTCATTGATCAAATTGGGATTCCAGAGACATGATTTTAAAAACTTCTTTGAAAGTTCATTGATGTAGATTTGTTTTTATAGAGAAGGGTCACTCAAAGAGTTGAGGTAAGGTATCACCACATGTCATACACATAACTAAATGGAACTTTGTCAACTTTATGTTTGACCAAGCAGTAGACAAGACCAACTCACCTGGAACACCTGTCGCATGTTTTGAAGGTTTACAACTCCCTCATGCCAAGATATATGGGCTCCTTTGTTCCACTCAATGACATTGCGTCTAGGCACCGAGACACAGGCACACTTTCTTTCTGCTGTCCAACGTGTTGTAGATGTTGAATGTTTGTGTGCAGACATAACCTGTCTCCAAGACCAATTGCTCCCATGAACTTGTATGTGTATGAAAGCCACTGTATCCAATTAAAAAAAAGGACAACTGGCTTATATGGTCAGGACAACACAACGGAAATAGTGAATGTTTACATATCAATGTAATAAATCCAGCAAAAATAATAATCTTGACCTGTGATTTCATAGGCAAATTTCTAACATATGTCAAGGTTCAAAATGGACGCCTGAGGACACAATGCTGAGTGAAAGCGTCCAGTATCTTCAGGATGTATATCTTGCAATAGTTGCAATAGTCTGACCAAATAATCCTTGGAAGAAAAAAAAAACTTGTTTCAAAATCATCTCTCCGTGAACCCACGTTGCAGTAAGTGGAGAAAACACATTCAGACATCAATTCTCAAAATAGCGGCAGTCATCCTTGATAGTTTATCGTGTCACGTGATGGTCTGCTCACACCCCTTTGGAGACCTCAACAGTAGAGCCGTAACCAAGAATTGAAGTTTTCTTTCCCCATTGCTGAACATCTTTACGTGTCTCATTTTTCTTGGCTTGCCAAAGAATCAAACGAAGAAGATGATGGGTGGCTGCCGGCTGGTAATGTTGATTTTCAGTGTTCGCCAACAAATCACAGATCACAATTGTAGATACATAGATCTGCCGTTCGTCCAAGCAGTGATCAATACAGGGACAAGCGCTTGGGAAAATTTTCGACGCTGACAACGGTGTCATCAAAGCAGGTGGAAACATGTTGTAAGGAAATACATTCAACATGTAAACTCCTCAGCGTTATACAATACAGACACAGGCTTGTTTCTTCAAAACCTGTGATTCCCCATTGTGGTTTAGAGACATTTGAAGTTGCTAATTTTTAATTAAATGGAAATGCAGATCACAGCATGAATTGCTCAGTTAACACTATAAAGCTTGAGTAGTTCGCAGGCATTTGAAAATAAACCTTTACAGACCAGACTCAGGTGCAGACCTATTGCAGGCTAGAGATAGGCATGCTTGCCAGACTGTCAAGAGCACCACCGATGCTTTGGTCTGCCAAGGCTTGTCACTCAGTCAGAAATACAAATAACACAGACCCAAACTACAGTCGATTCTCACACACACACACACACACACACACAAAATATGCAAATGCGAGTACTCAAAATATATAAACAATTATGCATATCGAATAGCAACAATCAAAGAGTACTCGAGGACTCATGCCCATCCCTACTTGAGAGGTGCAGTGTGCAGTCAAAACAATTCTACCATACGAACAAAAAGATACACAAAAATGGTAAAATACCCATCCCCCACCACAACTTCCACTCAATCACCATGGGGTGTCCCTGTGCCACTGCACCGAGCGGATGGGCTAGAGGGTGAGGGGAGGAAGCTTAGAGTTTGTGGGTGTGTCTGTGCGAAGGATTGCAGCTGCTAGCCGTGGTCTGAATCTGAGTGTGACGCTGTCCGCTTCTTCTTCTTCTTGCTGCTGTGCTTCTTGTGTTTCTTCTTCCTCTTCTTTTTTGATTTGTCCTGATCAAACAACAACGAGACAGTGGTCATAATTACCAATTCAGACAATAAGCTTATACATCTATTTTATTACTCACCCAAAGGAGTTCTACCATCGCATTGTTATGATTATGTTAAAATATAAATCAACAAGGCCTGACATGGCTATTGCGATTGCTGACAGTTGTAGGATCAAGGTGCAGAGCATCTTGATATTTAAATAGTTTATTACTAGACTAGACTACTTCATGACCCCGCTCACACTACATCCCACCCGTTTCAACTCGGAACCCTCAACAAACACGTCGTCTGTTCCTAGCAATAGCGGTCTCTAACATTCATACTGCAGACACTTGGCACATTTTTAATGGTAATGCAGCTAATTGTGTGTACGCGGCTACAGATGAAAAGGATTTGTCAATACAAAGTTGTTACTTACCACAGTCTATGATGCATGCACCCTGACTTACCTAAGCTAGTCAAGCAGAGGTACGGCACAGAGCTGCGCACACGCACGATTGCGACCATTAAACCGGAGATCTCCCAGGCCTTGGACTCGCTGCTGTCTGAGATCCACGCTGCAGACGACGCCAAGATCATGCGTGCGGCTGCCGCCGACCGTCCATACAGGAGCCCGCGCTTCGACCCCTCGCCAAGACTGCAACACGGCCGAGCACGCGCGACAAGTCGTGCCCCCTATGCACGCAGGCTGGGCGCCACGACAACGCGCACTTCTTGAGCTCATGCAAGTTCCTGCCTGAGCGAGATCGGAAGTTCATGTTGAA
>OMKY01146337.1:0-13813 GCA_900302395.1 Bregmaceros cantori
GCCTGGAGGCATGGTTTTGTTTTGAGAGCGCTGTGAAGGTCGAGGAACCCGTGGCAGGCTCGCTGTCTCTGGGTTTTGTTGGAGACTTGAGGGGTGTGGCCATTCACCAAATTTCTCGCAGAGCTGCTCCGGGATCCTCTTCCGACACGCGCAAAAACAAAACAAAGTGCTCTCCGTTTCTGATGCCAAATGTTATTGGCACCAAAAACACTTCTGACACCAAATGTTATGGATATTTGAAAGGCAATATCCAGTAACCTTGGTGAGTTCAGATATGGAGGAAGCACACTGGTTGAATGGGTCTCAAGAGGTTTATTGAAACCCAAATGTATAAGAAATGTCTAAGGAGGGACAGATCAAACAGCCAGTGTCTGTCAGGATGTGCTGTCTGGAAATGCCCACGTTTCACAGAAACGTGCGATCTAATATAGAGGAGTGATAGTACATGTTATCAGAACCAATGCATGTCTTACACGTCCAGCATGTCACATTATGACCCAAGAACATGACCTGTTTTAGCTAGTTACATAATGCATACATGTGTACGTGACAATGAGTGGAAAACACATTTGTACTTGATAATTTCTATTACAAACGTCTGCAGCGTGTTGTTGCCCAATATCATTTTAACTCAATGCTAACATTCCTTTAAAACTATAAACTAATTCATGGTATAGTTATACATTATTATTATAAACACGTTAATAGTTTATAAATATTTACTTTGATAATCGATTCATCTTCCATGTTTACAGAATCAATTCATCCATTAATTTTTACTTTCAAATTTAATTAGTTATCAAACAGACGTTAATATTGCAAAATGTTCAATGTTTCAGTATCTCTGCCCATTGCAGATTGTGCACAGTTTTTCAACCAAGCTTAATTACCATCTTTATTATTTGTGTTCCTGTGTTCAGAATCCAAGAGAGTAGGGTTCTGGGAATGGTAACTGGCATTGGGAGCAACAAACATACCTACCTTTGTTTGGCATTTTTGCTCCAGCAGGGTGCAGTGTTCCTGTTGGAGCTCTGCTGTGGAGGTCTGCATCCGGGAGTGATCTCTTTGTAGCAGGCTGACGAGTTGCTCCAGGTTCCGGAGTACCAATGCCTCGTGGTCACGCTGGCTTTCTGCTTCTCGCAGAACGACCTCTCTGTCCCCTAGCTCCCGCCGCTTCGCCTCAGCGAACTCCCGGAGTCGCTCTATATCTGCAGCTAACTCCTCGACCTTCGCCCGGTACTCTTTCTCCATCTCGCCGACGTTGAGCCGTGCCCGAGCCAGCTGAGCTTCCTGGGAGCGGAGCTGCTCCACAGATGGGCAGCTTTGTCGCAGAGCGGCTTCCTCCCGGCACAGCGTTGTATGCCTGCGTCGCGCGGCTTCGATGTCGGCCGTCACCGCAGCGACTTGCACTTCCTGCGCTTCCCTGAACTCCTGAAAGTGTTTTTCCAGCCGGCTGAGCTCCTGCTCTGCCCTCTCTGCGTTCTGCCTCTCCGCTTCCAACTGACCACGCAGCGCGTCCTGCTCCTGCTGGGACTGCAACGCCCGATGTTTGTTGTCCTCGCACAGCTGCGCGCGTTGCACGCTTATGCTGCATATCTGGGAGCGGTGCCAGGCGACAGACGCCAGGTGCTGCTTGAGCTGCTGCACGACACCTTCCAACCGTTGAGCGGCTTGAAGGCGGCGTGCCCGCACATCCGCCTCCCGTTGCCTTTGGGCCGCTGAGAGCTGGGCTACGTACGCCAGGCGCTCCTGTTGTCCATCCACGACTTCCCTGCTCGTTTCCTCTTCCAGGTTTTGCTGCCAAACTGCGAGATCCTCCCGGAGCCGGGCGGCCACCGTATCGTAGTGCTTTTGCACGTCATGCAGCTGTTGCCCCGAATCCTCGGCCTGCTGCTCCATGTGGCGCAGTGCGCTGGCAGCGTCCTGTAATTGTCTCTCCTGTTCTTTACTCTGCGTCTCGAGGTGCGCCGTGCTTCGCCGCAGCCGTTCGCCGCGCCTCCGCAACTTGCTCAGCCTGGCCACCGTCGTCTCCCCCGTCATCTGCCCCAACGTCTTGGTGCTCTGTTCCACCTGCTGCTGCAGGCCGCGTTTGGAGGCCTCGAAGGCCACCTTTCGTAGCGTCGAGTCGGCTTCCAGCGACTCCTTGCGCTGTTCCGTGGCGGCGATCCGGACTTTGAGCTCCTCCACTCGGTCCGTGGTCTTCCGGAGCCGGGCCTGGTGACTGAGCTTCAGCTCGCCCTGCTCTGTTAGAGCTGCTCTGTGTTTAACGTGCTCAGCGTGGGCCTGCTCCTTCTGCTCCGCCAGGCTGCTGCTTTCTGCCAGCAACTCCTGGTACCTTTGTGAGAGTAAGAATTAGACCTCTAGGATGGGTATCCATCTGAGATATCAATATGAGCAAAATGCTTACTGTAATTACAGTTGTTTTATTAATGTTAAGGCTGCAGGACTGAAGAAGTTTACGTTTTACAAAATCTTTTTTTTTCTAAATAATTGAAACCGTGTGAATTGCCCAAATGTGGGCCCTTTTTTCAGCTTCCTAATGTGGGACATTCAGTTGTATAACTTGGGACAGTGAAATGTGTTGAACAGTTGAACTTATTGTTAAGACACATTACCATCGTTTCACTGATATTCATTAGTTTAGGGCGGAGCCACTGGAGCTTAGCTGTCCCACATTCTGTATTTATGTTGCGTAGTCCACCCCCACAGGATCCCTGGCAGGAGCTTCCTGGCTAGCTGGTACTACCGTGATGGGTTCCCACCTGCTAAGCATGGTCCCGTGGAGCTCTGACGTGGTGGCCAGCTCACACCGCAGTTCTTCTGCTTGGTGGGCGTGGACCACCCTGGACGCTGCCAGGATAGCAGCCCTGTCACGGCCCGCCTTCTCCTCCTCCTCGCGGACTCGGATCCGGACCTCGGCGTTCTCTGCGGCCATGACCCCCAGGTGCCGGCGAACCGCGCGCCTGGTCGCGTCGAGTTCAGCGATGGCTCCTGTGATCTCCGTGAGGTGCAGGCTCGCCTCGGATCTGAACGGCACGTCTGCGTCCTGAAACTTCCATCTCAGCGCCGTCAGCCGCTCCAGCACCAGCGGCACATCCGGGAAGTCGGGAGTCGGACATGACGCCATGATCCGAGTCGGACGCCTGGAGATCCTCTTTCAGCGCACGGCGGAGGAACAACACTTGAAACCTCCCGAGTGAAACCGATATGAGATGAAAGGAATCGGTTAAACAACTCACTCAGATCGAATCTCTTGTAGTGAATGCACGCGTGGTGCATTCTGGGCCGGCACCGTTGACGGCCCTCCACCGGCCAACACGCCTCCTTAAATAGAGTCCGAACTAACCTTGGCAATGGCTGAGTTCAGCTATTGCCGACGTTGTAGTTCCTCTATTCCCAGCTCCTCCACGAGGGACAGCCTGTTCGTTACAGTCTCTTGTCCGGTGTGATGAATTGGATGCAACTCTGATGAATTGTCTACAAAACGCATGAACAGTGTATTTCATGAGTCATTAAGGACTCCAGTGAAAGTTATTTACGTGTCTGTTTAGAACCTGCCTGTGTACCGTTACCGAGGCAACATAGATATCAATAGGTGGCGCACTGGACGGAGCTGTTCACTAGTCAGCGTGTAGTGCGGCGCCATCATGGGAAGGACCAATACGCCTCAATTACTTCTACTTCTATCTATTAAAAGTATCTCTAAAGAAAAAAAGTATAATACTTTTGTTGCTTTTTGTTATTGTTTTTTGGAGATCTTGATCTAATTATACATTTTAGTTTTAGACCAACTGGGTCCTATTCAAATGTAATAATACAGCTAATAAAATGTAATAATATAGACCATGGCATGTCTCGATCGTCCGAATAATTATACAAAGGCACTTGCGGCAATGAATAACCTGTTTCCTTTACGCTGCCAAAAGCTCAAAATTACTCCAATTACGCTCGTGTTTCAATGCATTACATTTACAAAAAGATCCAATACGTTTCGACTCCTATTGGTGAGTCGATCTCGGACGACACATTTCAACGCACAGTCTGGGCGTGCGCTCCATTCACACGCAACGCGTTTCTGCGTCGTGAAACGCCCTTCTGACGCTGTGGCAGACAGGAAAATAGCTTTGGTAGCGCGAACGGAATCGAGCGCTGCGCCTTCACTAAAGTGGGCGTGTTTTTTGATATCACCCAGCAGCCTTTTCCGTGGGTGTGTATGTGGGCACCGGCGTCTAGCGCAGCGCTCGTACGCGCCTCTCTGTGTGGATAGCGCATCACACAGACAGACTGTACATCCACACTGTACACACCGCAGCACAGTAGCTCTGTAGCCCCCCCTCCACCCCCTAGTTCACGGAACCAGCCAACATGGACCTCATCCCCAAGCCCAACTGCAAGTCCAACGTGTGGCAGTACTTCGGTCTGATGGCCGGGGAGGGTGGGAAGCCGCTGGACCGCTCCCACCCGGTGTGCCGCCTGTGCCGGCGGATCGTCCACAGCAAGAACGGTTCCACCACGAACCTCCGGGCGCACCTCCGGAACCGACACGGCCGCATGCTGGCCGCGCCTCCCCGCGGTCAGTACCGACACCTGGCTCGGTCCCAGCGGCCTGACTCGGTACCGTGGGTTCGTGGAGCAACATGGATTATTGTTGGCATCCCACGAGTGCGAGCAATCGCCGGGTCATGTTCGCCTCGTTTTGCGAGGCTGTTGCTATTTGTATTAATATGATTAATAATGAAAAATATACTTTTAATCCGCAGGATCGACCCGGGCCCACTGCAGAGTAATCTGACCCGGGAGCCTGGTGTCTCGGTGTCGGGTGTGATGGGAGGGGCGTATTTAGGTTTACCTTGGCCTCTAAACACCTTAGTTTTGGTTTAATCAGAATACTTTGTATTTCCAGGCCAGGGATAAAACTGATTTATCATAAAATTGACTCTGAACATTTGGTTCACAGCCTGATTCAGTAAATACAACATAGTAAAAAACTATTATATAATAACACTGTGGATATACTACAATAAAAATAACAGCATAGTGAGAAAGAAATATAGTAATAGCACTGTCAGAAAATAATAACAATATTGCACCTTCCAAAGTAATACAGTAAATAGATATAATATGAAATGCCTTTCTTGGTTAAGAAAGAATGTGTAATATACATATGCAGAAATACAATATAATTAACCAATTAATTCATGTAATAATACTGTAACAAGTGCCCCGCGATGAGGTGCTGGGGCATAGAGGAACGAACCTTGGCAATAGCTGAACTCAGCTATTGCCAAGGTTCGTTCGGACTCTATTTAAGGGGCGTGCCGGTGCACGCCGAGACACCAACGGTGTCAATCACTGAACTCACGGACCCGCCCTTCCCGCCGGACGGTGCCTGCGGGAAAAATCAAAATAAATGATTTTCTGGCCCGTGCGGGAATGTCCCGCGCGGAGTCCGTCCGGCGTTCACTGATGTGGAGCTTACCACGATGGTAACAACACTTTTGCTTTTTGCACGGAGTTCGGACGGCGCTGCGGAAGACGGACAGGAAAAAAAAGAACTCTGCTGTGGAAACCTAGCGTTAGGCGGGCCTTGTTCGAATTAAGTAGTGGGCCTCCAGACCACTTGGCACACCTACTGCACTGTGATTTGATAACTTCATTTGATTGCTTAATCCAGACCCAATAATCATTCTAGTTGCGTGAGATGCAAGGACGATTCATTTGTTCTGGCTTGCCAGGCTACCGACTTAACCAAACTTAACCAAATGGCCCTCAACACCGGTCTGCACCTACGAGAAGGAGGCCTTTATCCATGCAGGTGTCCCCGCCGGGGACTTCTCGGTGCAGAGAGTTCAAGCCCTTTCTGATCTTCACCCTGGATGACAAACACCCATCAGTTTCATTATGGTTGAAAAAGGTACTGAGAGAAAAAAAAAAGTCAAATGAAAAAGTCCGGCAAAGTCTCTCAGTTGAACTCTAATCAAATGATGGTAGGTGCAAGGAAATGTAAGAACTGCAGCAATCGGGGTCCGCGTTGGCCGAGTGGTTATGGACAACGCACCTAACGTGACCCCATTCATATTAGTGGCGCTGTGTCTACCGCAGTGTCCGCAGTGTCGCGAGTTCGACTCCGCTCGTCGACTTGTCTGCAATGTCTACCCCCGATCTCTTCAACCCAGTTTCCGACTAATCCTATCTAATAAAGATGGAAAAACGGCGCTGACGCCGGAAAAAATAACTTATAAAAAAAAAGAACTGCAGCAATTGTAATTTTAACCGATTTACCGATATTTTCCTTACCATTTCCAGTAATCTAGGTACCAACCATTTAGTTGACACGAGAATACTGTGGCTTTCTCATCGGTGAAAATGGTCGAAACTATCATATATTGGAGGAACAAACAATCTTTCATAATAGGATTAGCAGGGATATACCACCCAGTAGGGAAAATAGCGACGACCCACTAAACCACAACAGGTAACATGTTGGGAAAAGTACCTTGTACATTACATCATTGCTCCCCAATTACACAGTCCACGCCCCATGTAAGCCGATGAGATGAGTCCCTACCACTTCACTGGGGCCTCAGGATTTCATGTCGTGTATGCATGATGATGATGGATGCCTACATCGTAGAGACCCTGCACACCACCTTTTCTCCCCTCTTCCCTCGGGGAGGCGCTACAGCGCAACTAAGACCTCTAGACTGAATAACAGTTTCTTCCCACACGCAGTGATGCTACTGAAAGCAGGGAGTAGCCCTGCTTGATATGTTGACATGTTACATGTGCTGATTCTATGCCAATGCCATTTTATAACTTATGTGCTGCTTTTCTTTCTTTTGTGTTGACCTTGTTCATTACCTGTTGATCTTGAGAGAGTTGTTTCATGCCTTACTGAAATTCCATGTGTGTGTACTGCTGTCATGTATATGCAATATGGCGAATTAAAATTAAGCTTGAATCTTAAAATCAAGCTTAGTTGGCCCACATACCTGTTCTCTGTTAGCTCCATAATGATGAAGGCGTCCGAGGAGAAAGTGATGAACGACATTCTCAGCATCGGGCTATAGGAAAAATGAGGAAAGCACGCGCCAACAATTAATGTTAATGGCGTTGTGTCATCACAGCGTCTGAAAAGCAGCGAGTTCTCCTCCCCTTGTCAGCTTGTCTGCGATGTCTACTCCCATCTCTTCACCCCAGTTTCTGATTAATCCTATCCAATAAAGATGAATAACGGCGCTGACGCCAGAAAAAATAACAACAAAAAATAGAATAACAACAGCTAACTGTTGGCCAGTGGCCACACCAGCGAACAACACCAAGCTAGAACGCTATTGAATCACGGTTGCTTGCATATACGTTGCACATGAACTTTACAGGAACATTAAAGCTGATACTCTAGCTATTGCCTTCAATAACTACAACCCCTGTACTGCACATATGCACAATAGAATGATCCGGGCACTTGGATGGCGTACTTTTCAGTGATGGGCAAGTGCACTTTCACCATGAACTTCAAATTTCAGTTCAGTCCCTGTAAAATGAATTTGTTCATTCATTGTTCATTGTTCATCATTTTGAACTGTGAACAGGTGGTTCCCCAAAATGAACCTTTTAGTTATTTTTTTTGTTCATTTTTTTACGTTGCTGTCAGCTATAATTTGTCCAAATTATTGACATTATCCAAGCAGAAAAGAAGACAATATGGAACTGTTTTAGTGTGCTTGATTAGGTGTGATTGGGGTCTGGGTTAGCTTTTCAGTGGTGGATAGAAACGGTGCCGTTTGGAATGAGTTTTCTGCTTTAATGCTCTGTTATCACTCAGAATGTTTTTGAAATTCGATATGAACAAATTCTGAACAAAAATACAGCTTCGCTCAATAACCTCAAAACGAGTGCATTCACAATTACACACACATCGTTCACGTTCACCTAAAATACAAAGGATGTATTGTATCATGTATCATGAACTATTCATTCTTTGAACGTGTTCGGGTACAATACTGACTTTTATTCTTTGTCATGTAAAAATTATTGCAATGATGTTTTTCTTTTGTCCATAATCCATATTACTTGGACAATCTTTGGATCAACCTCAACAACTCACCTAAGGTCAAAAAAGAGTTTTGTGTTGCTCCACGTTCGCAACTCCCAAATACACGCTCACCCATTACACCCATAAATGCGGACATGAAAGGCTATGCAAGCTCTTACCTTGTGAATTTTTCCGCCAAGTTTTCCACAAAGTAATAAATATCGTCCCAGTGGTCCATTACGCTTCCAGACCTGCCAAATCACACCACACACACACACACACACAGACACACACACACAGCAACACACAGACACAAACACACAAATAAAGACACAAAAAACTATTAATAGAATCGACGATTACATCAGCAAAATGACCAAATAATCATACACAATCGTGTACAACAAATATCGTCGTTAGTGCAGTTACACACACACACACACACACACAGACACAGACACACACAATATACAGGATTTCATCAAGTCTGGTTTAAGCTGATGCAATGACACATGTTAGGTCACATGGGGTTGGCCAGCAGCCGTCATTGTGACACCACCTCCCTGGGAGGTTCCTTGTTCTTGTCTTGTCTACTTAAGCAGTGAGCCGATAGGCAACCTGCCTCTTTGTGACCGGTCCTGTGTTGAATAAACATATCACATTGAGCACATTGGAGTGATCCGGCCTGTGGTTCTTCCTCCGCTGCTGGGCGGATCTCACAACCTCCAAACTGGTGACCCCGACGTATATATATATTATATATATATATATACTAGAGGTGTGCGATAAGACATATCGTCGACGATACGGGGGCCAAACTTATTTACAAAAAAGCAGAGCTACGACTCATAAGCGAAAGCATCCACTTTTGTCTAAAACCATCATTGTTGTTCACAAACATGATGAACTTCTGGTAATATACACTTTATGCATTCTGTCTGGGTGAAAGTGCGTGGGTGGATGATGAATCTTGAAGTCATCTTGACTAATAAGCTCATCAAGTCCACATAAAAGTGATTGGTGTTTTTGTATTTTGTCCTTTTTTTTGAAAATCAATGGTTTCAAAGACGAAAATTGGCACTTTATTTTTTTGCAACATCTTTCAGCCTTACCCTGTACACTCCACCAAACACACTGTATATGCACTGCTCTCTTCAATTATGATACTTAGTCAGATTGCTGACTGGAGATGCTCCAGAGTCATTACTAGTGTTAAGAACTACAAAAGCAAAAGCAGACGGGGGGTGGGGGTCCAGTTACATGTGCCCACATGGGCAAATTAGAAGCGCCATGTGCGGGTGAATCCCGCTAATCCACTAGCGCTGCTGTGAACGCAACTAGGAGCTCCTGTGTTAACAAGGTGGGAACCGTCAGCACAACCAAAGGCAACGAGTCATCTTTACGGACAGTGCTATTGCCCGCCGCAGCGTTTCTGGAGCAAGCAGCTAGAGGCAGGGCTCCGAACCGGTTCAAGGAACGAAAACTGAAAATGAACGGAATTTCACAGAATTTTATGAGGAGCGGAAACGGAAACGAAAAAAGATTTATTCAACTGTTCTGGAACAGAAATGGAACATTATGAAATCCAGTAAACCAGTTAAAAACATCAAGTCTCATGCATCTGGGGCTCCATCTTGTGGACAGACGAGGAAGTGAATGTAATGGCGTTTAAAACTGGGTTTTCACGTTAATACAGTTGCACTGAAGTTTGAAAGTCCACCAAATATTTTTTGTATAAAAACAATAAAAACGTAATAATAACATAATAATAATAACTTAACATTGCTCAATATAAGGAACTTTAAGAACGAGCGAAATATTTGTGTTCTGAAGCGGTTCAGGAGCAATATTTTGGTGGCAGAACGGTTCCGAGAACAAAAACGTTAAATATAGACCTGCCTGAACCGTTCGGAACGTTTTAAAAATAATTTTGTTTTCAAGCCCTAGCTAGAGGGCAGTTGTGCCGTCTTAGTGGACATCTGCCGTCGTTTCTGCTGATGAGCAACAGCAGCGGTTGATGAGGCATCCTGTTTGTGCCATGAAGCACGGGATTCAAGCTCCCTCTGCTGGCTTGCTTATGCATCGTCAGTCAGCAAGCACACACTTCTACACACATTAAATAATCACTGCCAGGATTATAACAGAGTTAACATATCTAATTTATATACTGTAGAGGTATGTGTGTAATGAGGAACACAGCCTCTAGCATAAAGTTCTTTATTTGTCAAGCAGCAAAGTAGAAAGAGGAATGAACACTGAATTCCCCTGTGTGTCAAGCCGACAGCAGAGGGGTGTGTCCAAGACATCACAATGAAGTTAGAAGTGTAGACACAGCAGTTCCAACACGCCAAATATGGGCGTGCATGTGGTGGTCAAAGATGTCACAGATTGTCCCCGTGTGTATGAAATTTCCCCAAGAAATGTGAACTGCTACAATACTGTATATCGACATTAGAAATGATGGCAGACATCTTAAAGCACATACAGTAGCAGGCCCTTTTTTTGATGTTATGTGCGCCTGTGGAGCCTTCCGGAAAGGGAGGCAGTGGTTCAGAGGCCTCTAATTGACATTGAGGTAGCACCTCCAACGAGCTGCTGCTACTGTTGCTGCTAATGGCCCACCACAGGCCACAGTGTGCAACACCCCCGGCGGTGGCGATGGGGGCCATGGGTGAAACGTTGGTGAGTTGAAAGGTAGTTTACTAGCACCGTCTGCCAGCCCCTAGCAGGGAGCAGCGTCGTTAACACATAGCCACAGCTACTGGCTGTGAACAGTTACGATGTGGGAGGGACGGCAGTAGTCATCGACCGATATGTCCTTTTTAGGGCCGATACCGATACTATGGCATTTGACCAATACTTATAACCAGGGCTTTGAACCAATATTTTTTTCCCTAACGTTTCATTCTGAACAGAAATAGAATTATAAGGTTTCCGGTTATGAGTTCCACCAATAAACTGACGTTCCCGAATCGGTTAGAACAAAAAAATATTGTTCCTGGAACGGTTAATTTCGTTCCTGTCAGCTGTTTAATGCTATGTAATATTTGTTGCGGCGAACCCACTACAGAAACTCGCTGGTAGCGCTCTACAGCCGAGGTCTCGTTGCGTGTCGGGGCGAACCCACAACGACACGCTGCAGAGAGCGACTGTAGCTCAGTTGGTAGAGCGGCCGTTCCAATGACCCGAGGATGGAAATTCTCCATGCCAAAGTCTAGTCCAGGGAACATACAGAAATAAGATAAGCTAGGTTCGCTGCAGCAAATCTCATGAAGACTCTCTAGGTGTCAGGGAGTCATGCTCAGGAACATCAGGGCAAGGCAGCCACGCCATTTCGATAACAACGTCACAATGTACAGACACACACATTCATGTACTCTAGTTGATAATGTGTCTCATGTATTCAGTCAAAATGCAATTGTCAAGTCATTCACTGTAATACTTTGATATCTATATGTCATAGTGCTGTAAGTACTCATGTAGCAAGGGTAGCTCCATACTTATAATATAAAGGCCCATACAAAGAGCACACTTAGATTGGGCAATAGTATGTCATTGTACATTGCCGAAGCATACACATAACAAACATATAATAAACAGTCAATAGATGGAAAAAAACAATATAACCCCTATATACATAAAAAGGATGAACCATTTTCGGTTTTAGACCGAAAACAGAAAATAAAAACAGCGCGGTTTCGGTGTGGAGCGGATATGTTTCGGAATTTGAATAAATGTGACCGTCCTATGTGTTTGTCCGTGCATCGCCGGACAAGTCTGTGCACCCTGAACCCAAAACTTGGGTTCCCTTCCCTTGGGTATCCTTCTTTCTGCACGTTCAGGCGCGCTTTCAGAGCAATTGAGCACTTTCCGACTGATGTCGAATTTATTATAATTTGAATCGGGTTGAAAGAGCCGTGTGTTAACTCCAGTCATCCAGTGTTAACACTCGCCCGACTGCAACTCGTCGCAGTCGGGCGTTTAGCACGAGGTTGTGAAGATATAGTCCAACATGATGCACGAAGACCGTTACAGAATATTTTTAAACTTGTTCCAACTGTGTACAAGTTATGAGACAGCATCTCAGCGATCAGCTGTTCTAAGCTGTTTTTAGCATCTGTTAGCGCTGAGGAGGCGACGTCTCCTACAGAAACGAACCGTTCATACTGAACTACGAGGGTTTGGGTGTCTGCAACATTCGCAAATATTCCCAAATCACATTAACAATGTGCCGACAGTATTCGTAACTTTAATTAAAACCCACGGATAGGTGGATATTGTATTTATTTAAATAACTGGAAACATTGAACCTGCTGAACTAATCCAAAATTGTGAGCAATGAAACTTCCATTCACAGCAAAAATCTCTTCCTCCGCCTCTCAACACTGCTCATAGCTCTGTTTCAATTTACCAAACAAAGTTAACTGTTTTAATAATATTAATATTGAATCCTCAACTGTTTCAACAAAAACGTTTAAATAGATAATATAATAATTCAAAGTGTATATTAGTGTTGAGCATCCAACATCAGTTTGTTGAGAGTTCGGGCGACGCGGGCGGGGAGGGGGTGGGGTAAGTGGAATTAACCTAAATAACGAGGTTTCATTTTTTTGTGAAAATCAGCCTTAATACATAGCAATGTGCACACTCTAATATACACAGATCATCCGCACTGTAATAGTAATGCATCTTCATATCAACCAACATGAAGGTTAATCTCTCTCCTGTCCACTGGTTATCCCTCAGTCGTTCACAGTCCGACATATTCACGGCACATTCACTTTTCTCTCCTAGGAGATATTGCAGTGCCGACTCATCAGGGATATTCTCAATTTTTTTTTTGTATTTCTGTGAGATTTAGGGTAAATATGATTCTCTAATGTCTTCATATAGTACAGTGCAATATGAAGTGACGCTCTGTCTCTACCTTTCCTTGGGAACAAAATGTGCATTTTCTTTCCTCTTTTTCTCTCTCTCTCGTGGATGCTGTGATGTGTTGTTGTGTTATTGTCACTGTTTTAAACTGTTTTCGTTTACTGTCCTGTGTTGTAATGTACTATATCGTGCCTGAGATTAATTAAAGTTTTCTCTCCTGAACAGTGAAGCCATGGAGGCAATATTCATTTCAGCATGAGTGGACTAGTGGTATCGTAATGTAGTAAACAGAATGTGGTAATAGCATGTGGTTCAATCAATTTCCTGTAGCCAAGTGAAATAACGCTAGGTTTCCATTACAGAGATTTTTCTGTACGGTACGTATACGGTCCGTATACGTGAGCAAACAACCGTATTGTCACCGTTGTAGCATGCTCCATTGTGCTGAAATACGTGCCGTAGACGTACGGTCCGTATACGGACCGTATACGGACCGTACAGAAAATCATTTATTTTGATTTTTCACCGCACGTATACGGTACGTACTGGGGGCGTGGCCGTGTGCTCAGTGATTGACAGCAGCGCTGAACAATCAGATGCACACACAAAAGTCCCGTACACACGCAGACACAGACACACACACGCGCGCGCGCGCACCAAAGCTGCGTGCACGAGGCCGCTTCGGTATAAACTTTGGAATATATATATTACTTCGCCGTTCATGCGCATGGATGTCTCTTCATTTAACCACTGGGGAGACATCCGACATCCGGCGCACGCTCACGCACGCACACACACACACAAAATAACAGCAACAAGCGAACACACACGCAGACAGACAGACACACACACACAAACACACGCTCACCTCTGCGCTGCTTCGTAGCCACGTGCTATTGTTGA